>JAOXNJ010217198.1:0-11298 GCA_028566655.1 Metis holothuriae | reverse complement strand
CCTTGGTCGAGTCGAGTGGCCCAAGATTGCAGCTGTCGCGACTCAGCACAAGTGTAGTGATGAAAAAATCAACAATCCCATAACAGTCATTGATTAAAGAGCTCTAATGCGACGAAGCTCGTCTTTAAATTCGTTCACTTGGAAACGCCACTTAGAGTTTTCGACCCAGCTGACACTAAATCATGGAGAAATAAGGCTCTGGGGTGATTGATCGCTGTCAAAGCGACCACGTGAGTCTAATTGATTGCATCACTGCATTGCACAACAACTGATGTATCAGAGTGTCTACAACGTCTTTAATTTAAATGAGGTGATGTGATTTTCTTCTAGATTCCTCGATTTTGCTCGGAAATGCCGAGTGGTCGTTTCAGGTCGGTGTTGTCCTCGGGGCACGACGAGCGCATCGTGGTCGAGTCCTTCTGCCACAGCAAGTACAAGAGTTTCTGCTCCCACCTCCTCTCATTTGTGAGCTTGGGCCTTCCCTATCTGTTGATGCGATGGAAGCCCGGGCTAAAGCTGTTCATGCACTACGAAAAGTGCGTTTTGAGCCAGGCCCAAGTGTTGCTGGTGAGCGACGTGGAGGACGAGAAGCAGGATTTGAGGGAATTCGCCATTGTCAAAGTCGACAAGTTGGCCGTGGACGAAAGCGCGTTCTTCGACGACTTCGCTTCTCATCAGAATGTTCGAGAAAATGCGCGAGACAGCGATGGATCCGAGGACGAGCGACTGTTATTTGTGGAAGATGGAATATTGGGGCACGAGCGATTTCTCCGATCTTTTTACTACAAACACATCAAATTTGTGTATGTTTCGAGTCTGGACGATTTTGTTTCCTTGAGCGCCTACAGCAAAGTGTCGTTGTTCCCTCTGCAACCGAATTGCGTGGAGCAGAGAGAGCGACTGCGCGTTCTCTATGGCGCCAATAGCATGGGTGTGGAGGTGAAGAGCTATGCCAAGTTGCTCTTCCAGGAGGTGCTCAATCCCTTCTACGTGTTCCAAGTGTTCTCTATCGTGTTGTGGAGTCTCGACGAGTATCTCTTCTATGCCTCTTGCATCCTGCTCATCTCGCTGGCCTCCATCGTGCTCACGCTGGTGGAGACGCGGCGGCAGAGTCAGCGCCTGCACGACATGGTCGCCGCCTCCAACACGCCCGGCTGCGTCGTCCAAATCGCCGTGGACGGCCTGGTCATGGAGAGGGAGGTGGACACCGAGAGTCTCGTGCCGGGCGACGTGTTGGTGTTGCCCAGGTGCTCCGACAGCTTCGTCCTGCCCTGCGACGCCGTGCTGGTCTCGGGCACGTGCATCGTCAACGAGGCCATGCTCACGGGCGAGGCCATGCCGGTGACCAAGAACGCGCTCAGCCCCAACAGCGAGGAGGCCGTCACCTTCGACGCCTTGCGCCATGCCAGAAACACGCTTTATGCGGGCACGTCGGTGCTCCAGACGCGATTCTACGGCAATCAAAGTGTTTTGGCTGTTGTGACTGGTGTCGGCTTTGACACGGCCAAAGGGGAACTCATAAGATCGATTCTGCATCCCAAGAAGCATCAAGTGTTCAAGTTCTACAAGGATTCGGCTAGATTCATCATGGTGCTCTTCCTAATTGCCACAGTCGGCATGGCTCTTAGTGTTTACATGTACATTGCCAGAGGTGCTGATCTGGAAACCATCATTTTGAGGGCACTCGACATTATCACCATTGTCGTGCCTCCTGCCCTGCCGGCTGCTATGACTGTGGGCAGCTTTTATGCTCAGAGCAGACTGAAGAAGTTGGGCATCTTCTGCATTGCCCCCAACAAAATCAATGTGGGGGGCAAGGTCAAGATGGTTTGCTTCGACAAGACGGGCACGCTCACTGAAGAGGGCCTTGACTTCAAAGCAGTGCTTATGACTGATCAATTTAACGGTGGATTCGAAGAAAAACTCGTCACAGATCCTGCCACTCAACTAAAGCTCGATGGTTTGCCTGAACAAAAATCTTTGCTGGTGGCCACGTGTCTGGCAACCTGTCACTCGTTGACTGTTATCCAAGACAACCTTATAGGCGATCCTCTGGATCTGAAGATGTTCGAGGCCACCAAGTTCGAGCTGCACGAGCCGGGTCAGATGGACGAGTCCAAGTTCGATATGCTCATGCCCACTGTTGTCTCTGCGCCGCTCAGAACCAACAAAGGTACGAGTATGTTTATTTATGTAGCCACTGAAGCTAAATTCTTTTTATGACAAACATTTTGATTTTTTATCTTTTTTAGAAGTCGCACAAAGCCATGGCAATGACTTGATGGGAGGAGAGAGTGCGAATGATCGGTATGAGGTTGGCAAAATTCGCGAATTCGACTTTGTTTCGCACTTGGCCAGGATGTCCGTCATTACGCGCACAATAACCTCCGATCACTTCGACGTCTTCGTCAAGGGAGCGCCGGAGCACCTAGAGAATCTCTGTCTAGCCCTGCCGCCGGATTACCACCAAAAGGTGAACCAAATATCACTAATAAAATACATGCATTTCAATGTCCTCGTTAAAAAGTGTTTTATCCAAATTTGTCGTAGTTGCACTATTATGCGTCCAGAGGCTACCGAGTTTTGGCCTTGGCCCACAAACGTCTGGCCTCGTCTGTGAACTGGTTGCGCGTCCAGCGGATGCGCAGGGAGCAGGTTGAGAGCGATCTCACCTTCTTGGGTCTGTTGATCATGGAGAACAAGTTGAAGCCAGTCACCAGGAGCATCATCAACGACTTGAATAGAGCCGCCATTCGAAGTGCTATGGTCACGGGGGACAATCTGTTGACGGCCTTGTCCGTGGCCAGGGGCTGCGACATGATCGACAAGGACGATCCCGTGATCGTGGTGGAGATCAGGAACGAGAAGCTCGTCTTCAGGATGGATGAGCACCCCGAGAGAGAGAGACACGAGATTCTCAGCGACATCAGACTCTTCCAAGACGTCAGAGCTGGCCTTTTGGTAACCTTTGTGTTCGTATTTCCTATAAATATTTTTATTCAAAGTGATTGTTAATTACAGAAGTACCACATGGCGATGACGGGCGAGACCTTGAACAAGCTGCAGATCTCGCACGCGTCGTTGCTGCCACGTTTGATCACGAGTTGCACCGTGTTTGCGCGCATGGCTCCTGACGACAAGGCGTCGTTGGTGAACCTGTTGCAGAAGCTGGACTACATCTGCGTGTTCGCGGGCGACGGCGCCAACGACTGCGGCGCCCTGAAGAACGCCCACGTGGGCATCAGCCTCTCCGTGGAGGCCGAGTGCTCCGTGGCGGCGCCCTTCACCTCCACCTCCACGGACATCAGCTGCGTCGTCGACATCATGCGCGAGGGCCGCTGCGCCCTGGTCACCTCCTTCGGCCTCTTCAAGTACATGGCGCTCTACAGTCTCATTCAGTTTGTCAGCGTCCTTCTCCTCTATTCGGCCTTCTCCAACCTGGGCGACACGCAATTCCTCTACATCGATCTGGTCATCACCTCGAGCGTGGCTGTTCTCATGGGATGGACGCAGGCCAACTCGAGATTGGAGAAGAAGCGACCGCAGGGCTCACTCATGTCACCAATCAATCTAGTCTCATTAGGACTCCAAATATCGTTGGTTTTAGGACTCCAACTCCTGGCATTTGGCCTGTTAAAAGGCATGAAGTGGTTCAGTCCCGTCATAGACAACATTGAACAAGGTCAGGATGTGGACGAGGGAATCGTTCTCTGTTGGGAAAATCTCACCATCTTCACCGTCTCCAGCTTCCAATACTTGATACTGGCCTTTGCATTTTCCAAGGGTCCCCCCTTCAGAAAACCCTTTTATACAAACAAACCCTTTCTTTGCTCACTGCTCATTCTCACAATGTTTACTCTTCTCCTCACCACTTATCCATCCGAATTCTTGGCCAGTTTCTTCGAGATCGAGACCGACCAGGGCAGACCCTTGCTTCACATCAGATTCAAAATTCTTCTTCTCGCCCTTGTGGCATTCCATCTCGTCGCCAGGTCAGTTTCATTTACAAGTTTTTTGTATACAAGACATTTTTTAGGTTTCAAAATGCTGAAATTAATCCTTGTTTCAGTCTGGTGGTCGAGTCGGAGTTGGTGGTGGATAGTCGTTGGCTGAAGCGGCTGATGCACGTGTTGACGAGGAAGAAGAAGAAGAAGAACGCGTACAAGAACATCGAGCAGGCCATGATCGACGACCCCGCGTGGCCGCCCGTCAACCAGAGCTTCGACAAGGACAACGTCTACACAGCCGAACGCGGGCTCAGCTGACAACCAACAACGACAAATATAACAAGTCTCAGACAACTAATGATGACCCCTAGCAACTTGGAATGTAATGATTCAAGAAAGAGTGATTGGAGACTGGGACTCAAGTGCTTTTGTTTGATCAAAGTTTCGACAAATACCTTCAAATCGTGCTCTGTGTCAGTGCATTTGAGAGCATTGCAATGGCTCTTTCCCTCTACATATGACTTTCTTAGTCTCTTTCACTGTCTACTTAATGTTTTCTCTGTTGATTTGTCTACTCGCAACACATTTATTGTGCTTAAAGAGCATGCGGCTTTCTGTTTCAGACAAAAAAGATGATCACGGACACGCAGTTGGGCACGGCGGCCAACTTGCTCGGCGTCGCCGTGATGCTGCTCATCGTGCTCTACCACTACGTGGTCGCGACCAACCCCAGGAAGAACAAGTTCGAGTGAAGAAACATGCATTAATTTTGGCTCCAAAACCAATTTTGCACCTTTTTCATTTCAATCTTGCCCATGATGCACTTTACTTTTTTGAATGCCACAGTAATGCGGCTTGAGAAAACGCCACAATTGTGTTAAAGGAAATAATGATTCAAGGCCAAAATGATGATTATTTGTCATACATTTGTCTTCATTTCAGATTGAGTTACGACCACACATTCTGTTATCGATACAAAAAAGTGTGCTTTTTCCAGCGAATCCGTCGATTTATCCGATAATTGTTGCTATCTACTACATACAATTCAAAATGGCGCTTTTTGTGACCCACTTGAAAGCTGCTTGCGACCTTCTGACACGCACTGCCACCAAAGCAAGACCTGTTAGAAACCCGAAGGACTCAAACACGACAATTGGCACACAAAAGGACATGAAAACTTACAAACAAATCCTTTGTAATTGATTCGAAATTGATTCATATTATATGCTTATTAAATTTATTTTAAATTCTCTTATCCAAAATATAGTGACAAAGGATCAAATTCGAGTCTAAAAAGCCCTTTTTTGATTCCTTCCAAATTTGCGGGCAGTCACTTCAATGAAGACATTAGAGAGGTGACGTGCATGGCCCCATTAAAAACAAAGCCAGCCAAAATCGACTTCCTAGGCTCCAAACAAACTTTGACGGTTTTCGAAAAGTGCACGTTTAGGCACCACTTAAACACTTATTAGTTCTCCAAACACTTTCTTTATGTTCTAAGTAATGTAAGTACAGTGTAATGCTTTGGTTATAAGAGTGCGACTATTAAGCCATAGTATCCAGCTTGTCGCAGGCCTTTCTTCCCTTTTGCCTCGGCCCTCAAACACCAGGGACACTCAGTTCGTATTTGAACCTCGACCCACAAGCACCCCACTCAGCTTATAAGTCCTTCAATCAATAAATTGAAGTTAGAAGGTGGTTGAGTGCAAAAAGTGTGCAAAAAAGGGGTTCGGAAGGAGATCGAATCAGTTTTTTGGCCAATATCAAGACTTTGGTGCATGAAGTGAAGGAGTTGTGTTGAGAAAGACGAGAGACAAATAGTACCTGTCTGTGTTCAAGTGAAGTGCATTATGTCCTGATGCCCGTTTTTGAGCATGTCGTCGTCGAATGTGCGGGGCTCGGCGCCGTCCTCGCTCTTCCTCTTCTCCGCCTCCAGTCCGCCGCGTCGCCTCGCCCTCTGGCTCGTCAACTGGCCCGTCTTCGAGTGGACGGTCATCCTCACCATCGTGGCCAACTGCGTCGTCATGGCCCTCGACAAGAAGCTGGCCAACGGCGACAAGACGCAGCTCTCAAACCAAATGGTTCGTACCACCTATTCCCCTTTTGGACACTTTTTGTCCTAATGCACGTGGAGTTCATGCTCTGCCACGAGAAGACGGCCAGGTGAATCGTCCTCATCAGCCATGCATGAGGTGTGGAACGTGGCAGTTGTCAATCAATGCTGGGTTCAAAAGAAAGCCCTCAAAATGCACTAAAGATGACACTTTGAATTTGACAAAAAAAATGCCAATATTTCTATGCAATGACTCTCTTTATGCTTCATGAAAAATCTGCAATCGATTTAAATTGCTTAATCTTTCATGAAATGTGTTTGTTCACTTCGCTTCTCTCTTGTTCTTTTATTTAAGAGGGAATTGACTTTTTGCCTGCTTTCCAAATTTGTCTTTAGTCAAAGCTTTAGTAATCGACATTCCATTGTTTGCTTTTAGTCACTGTTACGCATAGTAAATGTTGTGGAGGCTAATTCGGGGTTTGAGTGCGACCACCTGCAGTGCCACATTGATTACTAACTCGTAGGTACCTATAGATTGCAGGGTTTAATACTGCGTTAGTAAACAGCTTGGTAATCGATCAACCAAGTGCTTTTTTTAGGGATAATGACTAAGGAATTGCTTTTTTCTACGCCTATTATTATGGTAAACCTGTACATGTTATTCATATGTACAAATGTCTTCAAAATGTGTTGTAATATCCTCAATATCTCTGCTGAAATCAATAAGGACTTCTTTCAAGGACATTTATGCAATATTCGCTATTGTCCCTAGTTTTCTTTACTGGCACACTTTCTTTCTTTGTGTCAGTACATATATGTACATGTATTGTAGAGACTTATTGCCCTCCATTGTCGTATGTAATTGTCGCTTTCATTGTGTACCCTATCGCAATCGAAGCCGTCAATCAAACGGAGCCCAATAATACTTCAACTGTGGGCGCTTCAACTGTTATTGGAGCTTTGTAGGTATTTTTTTATTTGAAGAAATGTGAAAATAATGTTTGGTTTTTGCAGGAGGATTTCGAGGTGGTGTTCATGGTGATCTTCACCATCGAGATGCTGACCAAGATCTTGGCCATGGGCTTCGTCATGCACGCCGGCAGCTACATGCGCAATCTCTGGAACGTCATGGACTTCGTCGTCGTCGTCTCAGGGTTAAATTAGCATTAAATTGCCTCCAAATTTCAACTTTTTTCCTTAAAAAAAAAAACACATTTTTCACGTTTTTTAAACGTACGTTATTTAGGTTCCTGCCGCTTCTGATGCAGTCCGGGGCGGAGGACAGCATCAACTTGAACACGCTGCGCACCTTCAGAGTGCTCAGACCCCTCAAGCTCGTCTCCGGCGTCCCCAGTAAGAACGAAACCAAATTTCCTCCTTAAAATTGTGACAAAAAGCTGTGTTTTACTCTTATTTGGTCCTAAACACAGCACTAGTTCTGAATTGAGTTCAAGTCTATTAGTGTCGATTTGTGTGCGACTCCCAGCTTTCGACGGGCGTCAACTTCGTCACGATGACGACCAACAGCTGCAACACGGTCACCAAAAGGTTACACCGCAGCAAGTGTGTACTATACTTATTTAGTGCTTTAGAGTAGTAATAAGAAGTGCTTTGGGGGACTGGAGTCATCCATAATTGACGAGGCTCCTTGCACAGTTCAGAGAGTGAAGGTCAAAATGTCGTCAACAAATGCTGACACACTATGGAAACCTTGTTATTAGACAAAGGTGAAAGCAGCGAATTTCAAAGCTTGTCAATGTATTTGTTGCAGGTCTCCAGGTGGTGATGCGTTCGATTGGCAAGGCCATAGGGCCGCTGGTGAACATCGCGTTGTTGTTGTTGTTCGCGGTGATCATCTTCGCCATCATCGGCCTGGAGTTCTACGCGGGCGCGCTCAACCGCACCTGCTACAGCCTGGACAACCTGGATGAGATCGTGTCCGAGGGCGAGACGCCCAACCCCTGCTTCCCCGGCAACGCGTGGCAGGCGCCCATGGGCGCGTACACCTGCGACGCCAACGTGTCCATCTGCCTCGAGAAGTGGGAGGGGCCCAACTTCGGCATCACCTCCTTCGACAACATCGGCCTCGCCATGCTCACCGTCTTCCAGTGCGTCACCATGGAGGGATGGACGCCCATTCTCTACTCCGTGAGCCACCAAAAAACTCCTTTTAAGCAAATCATAAAACACAGTCAATAATGAATATTCAACTTGAACCTATAATATACGTAGCAATAATAGAAGCAGTACACAACAGCAGTAGGGACAGTAATGGAAGTAGTAGTAAAAGTAGAACTATCTAGTATGTAATTTGTAACATTTTTAGAGGAAGCAAGTGAGTTGTAGTACTATAAAGTTTTCTTCCTGTTCCCTTCCTTCCTTTGTGTCCCAAGGGCGCGCACCGACTGTCCTCGCAAACTTTGGCGGGACACATGCAACACTCAACTAACACTGTATCTAAAGGCCACTAGAAAAATGACCGTGTTTACCAAAATAGGAACGCAAATTTAAGCATCGACTGAAGGACGGTCACGTAGCTAGCGATTTCTTCTTATCACCAGCAAAAAAAAAATTACATATTTTAAGAGCAAACTTTTGCCACAACTTTGACAAAATACGAGTACACTGCATTTTACGTTAAGCACTTTGTATGGACACTACACACTGGGCATATGAATAAAGTACAAAAGGGACAGTAAAAAACTTTCGGCATTCTGTAGGATGTGCAAATTCGTGCGCGAATTTGGTGTGTGCAAAAAAAATGCCTTTTTGCACTTGACATTTGGCGAATGTGAGTGAGCAGGCAAAAACTCTCTTCATGAACGAATAAAATATGATAGTCACTTACTTTACTTTAGCTATAGTAATCTGTAGCAATGTTGCCAAGAGCTTAATTTAGCGAATTATTGATTGATTGATTGATTGATTGATTGATTGATTTCAGACCAACGACGCCATTGGTTCTGCCTTCAACTGGATATTCTTCATTCCTCTGATCGTGGTGGGCAGCTTCTTCATGCTCAACCTCGTGCTCGGCGTCCTAAGCGGGTACTATTCATATTCTACACTTAAAAAGCCCCTTAAGACCTAAAAACAAAACTTAAGAACCCTTCCTAAAAAGAGAAAGTTAAGTAGAAAGTAATATTATGAAAGTGCAGCGGTCACTGCAAGCACTTGTGGAATTTGCAGGAGAATTTGCAACGATCCCAATGCGGGCTGGCCATGTCGCACATCAGTTGTCGCAGTACGTACACAACTCGCAGTGGTACATGAAAGTCACTGTATGTAATGCTCATTGCAGTACTTTACATATACAAAAATAGTGTAGTTTTTACTGTAGTCAAAGTGTGTAGTAATGTTGTTAGTTAAAGTTGTGTTTTGGCCAGACTTTAGACGCCTTTTTTGACGTCCTTGAGCCTCTATCCCTCCGCAATGCCATTACATTGCAGCGCCTCCAATCTCCCTTTTTAGATATAGAGAGGGGAAAGAAACCTTGAGAACGAAACAGAAGTGTATTTAAAACTCTCTTTAACATAGAATTTTATAGGTTTCACATAAATTTACGCATTATTCTTTATAATGAATTTCTTGTAGGATTTGATTTGATTGATTGCAGCGAGTTTGCGAAGGAGAAAGATCGCGTGGAGAGTCGCGCCGGGTTCCTGCAGCAGAAGGAGGAGCAGCGACTGGAAAGAGAAATCAACGGATACATGAGCTGGATTTGCAGAGCAGGTGAAATAATAACACTTCTTCATAAAAAGTTACTAACAAGGATAGGTATATGTACTCGCATATCTGCTCAAAAGTGGCTAATAAAAGTCAATTCTGCACTACACGAAGTCGTAGTAGTGTCCCCATTTGCATATGTAGTAGCACCCATCTCGTTCTGCTCGCCAGAACAGAATGAATGTAATAGCACTTGCTGCAGAGATTCAATGCTCAAGTTTCCTCAAACTCCCTTATTGTAGGTACTGCATCGTTGTGGAGTGTTAAAAGGGGAGTTGGGGCACGATTTGGCTGTCATCAAGACATGTTCCTAAATGTCTTTTCTGCAGTCCGCATAGATTATTCTGCTACAATAAAGCAGAAGAGAGTCTACGCATATTGGAACTTCAGTGCTATAAAAGCTCTATCTAATAAAACATTCTTTGTGGTAATCTGCAGTATATGAAGAGTCAGTAAGTAAAAAGGTATTTTTATTATCAGAACATAGTGCAAAAAGACTAAAAAAAGTATTAAAAAGGCAATCTTTATCGTATGTACATACATGTAGGTAGTGGGAACTCGTTGCAAAATCTATATTTGCACGTCTCTTCCCAACATTTTGGCAAACCGAGAAAAGTAATAACCATTCATGTAGAAAATCCCTAGTCTCTACATATTATAAAGAGAGCAAATGAGATCTGTAGTAAGTAAATAGAGTTTTAGAGCAAGAGAAGTGCAGCACTTGCGGCCAACCACGTCGTTTTATGACACTGCAAGTACGTAGATGTTTGCTCTCTCAGACTATTTATTGCACACTCATTGTACTACATACTTGTTATTGTGCACTCATTGTTGTGCTGTTGCAGAGGACCTGGTGTTGGCGGAGGACCGCACCACGGAGAGGGACAAGAAACGCATCATGGAAGGTCTGGAATGAAAAATGCACGCATTTTATTGCTTTGCAATTAACAAAATCTCAAAAGAAAGCTTTAAATAAGCACTTCATATTTATATCAATCACGAAAATCGACGAAAAATGAGTCATTATGGGCAATTGGTGGGAATCAAGGCAGGACTCGATCAACTTCTGCTAAGCTTTCTAGCGTATATAGTAGCAAAATAGATCACGTGACCCAAAGCTTGACATGAGCAAATCTATTAAAATTATATTGTTTTTGTGGCTTGTTTGCCATTTTGGACAAACAAACAAAGAAAAAAAACGCATTCACGAAGCAAATGCGTGTGTAGTAGGTATAGCATTGGAGTTGGGGACAAAGTGGTCGCGTGCGTGTTGTGTGGCCCACCACAGACAGAAAGCCACGACCTGACTACAATCACTATTAGGAAGTAAATAGAGTATATAATGAGTAAGTCCTATAGTAAAGTGGAGCTTTTATGGCTCTCTTTACTACATATTTGGCTTGTGTTTTCGCTGTGTAGCCCGGAAATTGCTGTCGAAGCCTCCCTACATTCTTCTTTACTCATCATAAACTCTACGTTTTACTATTAGTCCCTTATTAAGTGCTCTGTGTACTGTACAGCGAAGCCTTATGAATAGGGAATGAGTCCCTTGGGAGAGTTATAAGTCAGCAT
>JAOXNJ010217087.1:0-16853 GCA_028566655.1 Metis holothuriae | reverse complement strand
ACTGGTGACGCCACGAAACGATCAGCTGCTGCAATTTGCGGCCCCCCTCCCCATCCTCGCGATGCCACCAAGGATCGGGCAATTCGTCGGTGCGATGCGACGCGGGCCGTTCTTGGTTCAGGTGGTGCAATTCGCGCACGACGGTTTCCGTGATGTCGATGACGGGAGCGGCGGCAGCAGCCACGGCGGCATCGTCGGCCGTCAGAAGGGGGGTGGTGACGACGGCGGCGGCTCCGTCGTCGGTTGTCGTCGTCGAAGGGGCATCGGCTTCGTCGTCGTCGGCGGTTGTCATCGAGGGGGCGGCGGCGACATTTTTGTTGTTGTTGTTTTCGGTCGTCATGGCGACGCGAGACTGAGCGAGCGAAGCGAGCGAAGCGGGCGCGCAGCGCCCGCTTCGCTCGCTCGCCGCACAAAAGCGGCCGGCCGCCGGGCCGGGGGAGCCCGGGGGGGCTCCCCCTTCCCCTCCCCCCTTCCTTAACTGCTGAGATCGTACCAAGGCTTCTTCTTGATGATCGGCCGCTTGGACGGCGATGGCGGCAATGACGTAGGTTTGGCAGCAGCAGGGGCAACAGCAGCAGCAGGGTCAACGACCGTTCGATCGCGCTGCATCGTCGCTCCCTTACGAGGACGAGAAGGCGAGGGCGGTGTGAGGAATGCGTTGATGGATTTGAGTAGCTTCTCGTAGCAATGCACGTGTTCGCCGGCCCAATGACCGTGAGGTCCGCTGTTGGCCACCCACAGGGGAAACCAATCGTCGAACGGATAGAGCACCACGTCTTTGTTGGCTAGCAGGAATCCGATCTCTTCGTGACTGCTATTGTAGAAAGGGCACAAATGTTGATTTTGAAGAAAATGCAAAATTTTACGTCCCTTATCCAACAGATGAGGAGGCAAACGATCGAGCAAGTAATGCTTGTTCTTGTAGGTAATTTTGTGCGGCGACACCACCAGCCCGCCCGAGGACATGGTTGCCGCCGCTGGTGGCATCGGTTCGTCCTCGTCGTCGTCGTCGTCCACATTGTCCACGTCCATGACATCATCGTCTGGTTTCTGTTGCGGCTGTGGCTGCTCCTCCATCGCATGGTCGTCGTCATCGTCGTCGTCGTCGTCGTCGTTGCGGCGGCGATGCGATAGCAAAGCGTCGGCATCGATGACCTTAAGCGACGTGGGAGCTGACGTCGTCGTCGTTGTCGTCGTGCTCTTGCTGTTCATCTTCTTTCGTCTCTTCCTCCTCTGAGGGGGCTGGCGGCGACGGCAACGGTGGCTGCTGCTGTTCTGTTATCTTCTCCTCCTCTCCGATGCAAGAGGATGCCGCAGCAAACAGGGTATGAAGTATGAGATGCCAAGAAATGTGGCGCAATTCGTCTAGCAAATAAGCGCGACCTTTCCGCAGCAATTGTCGATAATTACTGCCGTTCTCGAACCATTCGAGCAGTCTTTTAAAGTTTTTGGACCGTTGCAGTCTTCCAAACGTTTCCGACTCAATGGGAATCTTGCCCACCACGACGCTGCGAACGAGATTGGCTAGAAATCGAAGTTGCCGATCCGTAGCGCCATTGAGGACATCACGGGGTTTAGCAGACTGGTAGAGAGCATGCAAAAAATCCTTTTCTCGATGCAAATGCGTCAAAAAACGTTGCGAAGGTGCAGAAGACAAAGAAGACATCCTAAGGAACAGTAAAATTTATTTGAACAGCCAGGTAGAATTATCGCTCTGTTCGTATAACACGTAAAAATCGATCACGGCATCCACGCTCAAATAATTATCCACATCAAATTCACTGGGAATTTCATAGCCTCGCGTATAAGCTTCCAGTTGTAGAAACTCAAAATTCAAGTAATGCCGTCCATAGATCGTGGGTTGGGCATTGCAGAGACGTAATTTATGCATGGGCAATCGGAACGTGTCCACCAGGGCATAGGCTCCTACCTCTTGAGGGCCTTTACGACCCTTGAACATGCGTAAAGGCGCCAAGAAAAGCAAATCAGGAAGAATGGACACGCGATCTCTATTGTTCATTTGTGGCGAAGCAAAGAGATCGCACGTCACTCGCATCACGTGTTGCGCTCTCCTGGCATCGAGACGACCCACGGCTATGGTCCGCAAGTGCATGAACAGGAGACGTTGCACGTTAATGTCCGGCGCGGCCGCTGTGGCAGGCTTCGGCAATTCGAAATAGAGTCGATTCAAATTGGCCTCGTTAATAAGCCTGTCTCCTTTTCCCATGACATCCCGCAAATGCACGGTCTGACATAATACTAAACGATCCAACATGAGATGATGGCTGGCACTCACCTCCCTTTTGCCTCGTCGCGTCACTGCCTCGTCGTCGTCGTCGTCGTCCGAATGAACGGCATTCGCCGACCTGCGTCCCCTATTTATACGCCGCGGCGACCGAAAAAAGGGCTGTCCTCAAAGAGCAGATAAAAATCCAACGTGACTTCCGCCGTCACACGATGCCTGCCAAACGCGTTGCGTTTCTCCACGCCTTGCGTGTACAATTCTAAATTTAAAAATTCCAAGGCTAAATAATGACGTTCGTTGGTCGAACCGTGATTGCACAATCGCGCCTCCTCCAGGGAAGACGAGGAAAACACGTCCACGAAGGCGTATTTGGCATCGGTCACATTCGATTTACGTCCCTTGAAAATACGCAAGGGCGTCAGCAGGAGCACGTCGGGACGAATTTGCACGCGGCCGAGATCGTCGATCTGCTCGGAAAAAAACAAATCGCTGGTGACGCGCAACATGTGTTGGGCCTTCTGAGCGTTCTGACGACCCACGGTCAGCGTGCGAAGATGCAGGAACAGAGGACGCCGTCCACCCTGCAGCGCATTGTCGTTCAAAAGAGGCAAATTGAAATAGAGACGCCTTTGCGTAGGCTCTTGAACGTTGACGTTGTCTTTGGAAGGCAAAGATTCCCTTATATGCAGAGTCTGCCAAAGCACCAAACGATCCAACATGGTGCCGCGCGCGTACTGTCCTAGCCGCTCCGTTCGGCTCGCATTTATATGGGCAATTTGGGAGCGAAACGTCGCGGCTTGCCTTGCATGTATTGAGTGACAATTTCCCATTGTGCCAGAGGTCCCGATCGAATAGGGCCTCCTCCTCGTCCTCGTCGGCGACGGCGGCGGCGGCGGCGACGATCGTCCAAAAATTGTCGTCTAGCTTCCTGTTCTCCTCGCGCCGGCATCTGCATCTGCTTAGGCTTGGCGACGGGACGCAGCTGGTAGCGATAAAATACGGCATCGTCGATCACACGTCCGGAGCCCGTCTTGAGACGATACAAATAGGGCGTTCGCTCTCTCCCAATTTCTGCCACTTGATACATTTTTCTTCGCTTTAAATCGTAACCCTTGAACAAGCGTTGATTCGATTGATCGGACATGTCCTCGATCAGGACCCAATCATTCACTTTAAGATCGTCGCGATCGGGAGGATCGGGGGGTGGTGTTAAACGCGCTCGACGCGTCACGACGTCCATGCGGGGATCTTCCACTTCTGCAGGTTTCAAACCCGACATGTAATAACTGGGTGTACGATTCATGGCTCGAATCACGGATTGCAAAGCCGACGTCCAATGCCGGCTGTGGACGAGACGCATCCAACGATGCAAACGATTCTTAATCACACGAATAAAGGTCTCCGCTTTGAAGGCTTTCTGAGGACCCTGCATGGCCCTCCATTTCACGTTCCATTGTTGAAGCCAATAGGCTTCGTTGGTCACAAACTCCACGCCGGAATCGAAAAGAAGGTCGTTTGAGCGGGATGCAAGGGCAACCGACCGGACACGAGAAGCCGATCCATGGCTTCGCGCACCTCCGCCGCGCGTTTCGACTTCAAAGGCTCGGCCACCACGTAATTGGTAAAGACGTCGACGGCCACCAGCAAATATTCATAGGGAGGGTCTTTGGGCATCTGAGCCAAGTCCAAATGCCAATGCATCGTGGCACCCAATGTCGAATAGTCGACGGCTCTTCCACGCATTTTTGGCAACCTTCGATGCATCTGAACGAAGGCGGGCACGGCCGACAAAGCTTTTCCGATGGCATCCACCGACGGCTTTCGTTCGCCGCGCGGCCAATTACGATAGAGAGCCTGCACGGAGCCCAAAGCTCCTACGCGTCCCGGTTGACTCCATAATTCGCGAATACGCTTCGCTTGTGGACCACTGCCGCCGCCACCACTCATCACGACGGACTGAAGAGGGGCCCCTCGATACGCCTATAAATAGGCAGAACGGCTCGCGCGTTTCTCAGTTATGTGGAAACGCCATCCTACGGCTCATCTTCACATTCTCAGAGAAGGCAGACCTTCATTTCGTCCAGTAGCGGGAGGAGGAGGAAGCGACCCCAAATCATCCTTACCCGTTGTAGACTCCTCCTTTCCTTCAGCCTTTGGCAACAGCATCGACACCTTTGCCGGCCTCTTCAACCCCGAATCCAGTCGTGACATTCTCCTCCAATCCAATTTGATCAATCGCCAACCCGCGAGTGTCGTGAGTGCCAATCATCCTTCGGCGGAACAGACATCGACCGTCGTCGCCGATTCCAAACCCTTGACCCACCTAGCGCCCAACATCGAGGTAAGAACCGTGAAAGAGCACACCAAGCTTACGGCACCGGCCAAAGTCGCGTTAGAACAGGAGAAAAAACCCCAGAAAATTATAGTGAAACCGTCGGCAACGGTCAAAGCGTCGTTGGCACAACCCGAACCGGTTCCCGAAGGCCATCTATCCACGTTAGACGCCATTCGAGCCCAGTTGTCGCTTCGCAACGCTAAAGACACCGACCCGGAAATTCTGGTAGGACCGCCGCCGTCCAACAACAAAAGGAAAAGAGAACAGAAGAAAATACGCCCGCACAAATTCCACGTCATCTAACATGGCCGAAAACATCGTCATCGAGCCCAACGTGTCGGCGCAAGGATCGGCCTTTACGGACTCCTTTTTCCGCGATTATCCCGTCGATTTACGATACCTCAAGACCACATATCAAAATTTTCTCCCCATTAATTCCTACCAAAACACCAAGTACATCAATTTTAAATTGGACGCGTGGCACAACAACACGTTCTACCTGCTCGATAAAATCATCATGGTGGTTCAACTGGGACTCGTCAAAATGGACGGATCGGAGATACCGGCAAACACCGTTGCCGACATATCGATGGCCAACATGCCCATCCATAGCATATTTCAAGATGTCAAATTGTATCTCAACGAAGTCAACATCAATCCCATGAGCGATCATTACAATTACAAGCAAATGATCGAAACGTTGCTGAGTTCCAATTTGGCGGTGAAAAACTCGTCACTCCAAAATGCCGGCTTTTACCCGGATTCGCCCAATGAAATGAACAACGTCACCAACAACGAAGGATTGCGTAATCGAGCCAATCTATTTCGCACCCTTAACGTTCCGGCCACGGAGACCGAAGCGGCCAAGTACACGTACAATCGAAAGCCCACCTTTTGCGACTTTCTTCGTCTCGATTTGGAAAATACGCCACCGCTCATCAACGGCGTCACCGTACGCATCGAAATGACGCTGGCTTCTCCGGATTTTGTCATCATTCAAAAACCCAACTCAAACATTGGAAATTGCAAATACGTGGTGCACAAAATGTACTTGAGAGTCCCCTCCGTCATCGTTGAACCCAAATCCTACGAACAAATTCAACGACTGCTCGACGAAAATCGCCTGGCCCACTACTCCTTCCGAAGGCGCTACATTCAACACATGATCGTGCCCGCCAACAGCAAATCGTTCACGAGCGACACACTCTTTCCGTCGGCCACCGCACCTAGTCGACTGGTCATGGCCATCGTGTCAGAACGAGGATTCCGAGGCGATTTTAATACCAATCCCTACAATTTCATATGTCAAGAATCGGCTCTCAATATTAAACTTAAAGATGTCAATCTGACATTGAATGGAGAAAGTGTAGACGGGTTGCCCACCGATGAAATGACCGTGTGGTTTCACAAACTCTATCAGTTCACGGGCCTAAGAAATCACAATTTAACCAATGGCATCTCCTTCTACGACTTTGAGCATGGATTCTATTTTAACGTCTTTGATTTATCCACCAGTTTGAACGCGTCCACCGTCACACTTTCTCCGGCCGTTCGTTCGGGATTCCTGCGACTTCAAATCACGTTTGCGGACGCCATCGAAAACAACCTCGTCGTCCTCCTGTGGGGCGAATTCCCTTCTCTCGTCACCATCGATGCCAAACGTAATATCCACGCCAATTTCATGCAAGGAGGCTACGCTCAATAATGCTCGTTCACGCCGTCACCTTTCAACATCCTTGTCGCATTCTCATCGTGGGCAGTACGGGCTCCGGAAAATCGGAATTGATTCTCCAATTCCTACGTCATCGACGTCTCATCTTTCGACAAAATCCTTTTCACGACCAAGACATCTACTATTGCCTCCCTCAAACCATGAAAACAGCCAGTCACGACCACTTTTGCGAACGAATTCGCCAATTGGCCAAAGACTGTCGCATCCATTACGGATTGCCCCCCTTCGACGAGTGGTTCAACGACCTCGAGTGGAGCAAAAAGCCTAAATTGGTCATCTTGGACGATTTGATCAGTGAACTCATCAACGATCCCAGAGGACTCCTAGCCCTCACCGTGGGATCGCACCACGCCAACATGTCGCTCATCATCACCAGCCAAAATTATTTCATGAAGGGCAAACATAGCGTGACCATCGCTCGCAATGTATCGCACAAAATTTTCTTTGTCGATCACGCCGATAAAACGCCGTTGCGCACCGTCAGTCGCAACATGTTCCCCCACCACCCCCAATTTTTGCCCCAATGTATGGCCATGATGGACGAATGGAAGCCTTACGTGTGGCATACGGCCCTAAAACAATTGGAATCGGCAACGGCAGTAGCCATAAAAGGTCGTCATCATCATCATCATCATCATTATTTACTCGTAGATTGCAGCAACAGTCCCACGTCGGTCAAATATCGCGTTCGTACGCGTATATTTCCTTTTCAAGATCCTCAAACACGTCAATGGCATTGGCAGCCCATCATTTTCACGTCCTCCATTAAACACGTTTGAAAGGCAAAATAAAATCGCAAAGCACATGCACGCCAGAACATTCACGCTCCACCGTGGAAGCAAACTCTTCGAAAGCTCGCATAATCAATTGCCACTTAGCACTTTGTTTTAGGGGACAAGCATCGTACAAACGCTTGGACACGTAGGGTGTCGAAGAGAATACAATTTTGTCATGCCATTCCGTGACCTGTACGTAATAATTGCGAAAGCAAAGCAATTCCGGAGTTCGAGGATAGGCCGCCATAGACGGCATATAACCCCAATCAGCGTTGCCTTTTCTTCCTCCTCGCCCGCGTTCTCTTCCTCGTCGTCGTCGTTGTTGTTGTTCGGCCATCACTTCCTCAGCCATGGCCAACAACGACGTTCGCTCCTGTTCGGCCAATTCGTTGAGCAGGTTATCAAACACATCTTGTTGTTCGCCGCCATGAAGCTTGCCGCCGCCGCCCTCGTCGTCGGCGGACATGCTATCACTAAGCTGCCGCTACCAACGCCGTCATAGCCCGCCCGACCGCCGACCACCGAGCAAAGGCCGGCGGCGGTCTCACAATACGGTGAGCGTTGTTGTGCCAACATCAGTCGTAGAATGAGTAGCGGTTCGTTGACAAGTCAGCCCCCGTTGCCATCTCCACCGCTACTACCACCGTTGTCGTCGTCGTCGTCGCAGCTTACCACCCACCAATATGTCTACGTCATTCATCAACATCCCACGATTTCACTATCCACGGCTCCTCGTCGCATACTCGACAACCCTACACGCCTCGCCCTTTACTCACCATTGAAAAGACCGCTCATACTACGTCCTCGTACACTCGTCTCTCTCGAACTACTCATTTATCTCAATTCCGACACACCCCTTGAATTGTGGCCCTTTTTCCCCGACGGACCCTCACCTCCAGCGCCACCTCTCCTCTATACGCTCATCGATCAAACCTTACCCATTTCCGTACCCATCTTTAATGCCAGCCAATCGTTGAATTTCGTGCTCTATCCCAATATGCCCATTGCCGTCATCGTGCCGCAACAGCAAAGCCCCCTTAAACCCCTAAAAGTCATGCAATGTTTCTCCTTTGACCACGATGAATAAGGAGCAGCGGCAGCAGCGGCAGCGACGGCAGCAGCACCAGCCGCAGCAGCAGCAGCAGCAGCAGCAGCGGCAGCAGCGGCGGCACCAGCAACGACCGCAACAGCAGCAGCAGCAGCAGCAGCAGCGACAGCAGCAACAGCGGCAGCAACGTCAGCAGCGACAGCAGCAGCAACGTCAGGAGCAACAGCGGCAGCATCGGCCACGATGGAACACGCTCCACGTCATTCACACACACATCGACAAGACCTTTCATACCTTGCCTAAAATGATCGTCCATCAAGGCCACTATTTAGCAGCCGTGTTTGCCCCCTTGGAGCGTCCCATCATGTTAGCACCACGCCACTGTCTCACCCTCAACCTATTCATTCACGTGTTTTGTACAAACGACATCCCCTTAAAACTTATCTCCACCAGTTTTGGCAAAATCATTGTGAGAGAACACGAACTCGTCAACAAAGATCGCCCACTTCAAGTGACCGTCTACAATTGGTCCGATCGAATGGCACAAATCGTGCATCCCGGCTCGCTGGTCGCCCTCTTACAGCCCGTACATTCCCAACCCCTAAATATCATGCATTCGTTTCTAGGTCGTTAAGAGGCAGATGAGGAGATCTATTTCTCGAACGATGAATAAAATCTGATGAAATTTGGACATGCATTGCAATGAAAATGTTACTTATAGTATGCATTTCAAGGCTTAGAGGAGCTCCAGTTCAATTAACTCGATAATGTTCCGTTTGCTTAACTTTAAAATTTGATAAATAACTTGAAAATTCTTATATAGTAATAGTTTGTTTTTTATAGCTAAATTATATTAAAAAAATTTAAAAAGTAAACAAATTTAGTAAATAAAGGTAGGTATTGTAGTAAACGACCTCTTAATTACACTTAATTACTTAATTAATTACTTAATTAGCTTAATTACATCTAATTGTGTTCCTAAAGATTCATGGGACATGGTTTTTATTATTAGTTCATTCTTCATGTTTTGAATGTTTTAGACCGATTGAACAGATCCCCGGCCGGGCCAGTCAGTTCACTCCAGTGGCCGGCCAAATCACAACAAAAAATCACTTCTGCAACTTTATGACGTCACTGCTTCCGACCTAGAGCAGCTACAGAGGCCCCCTGCATATCAATTTGCCCGTCTTTGGACGGTCTACGCATGCACATGCATGGCAAGTTGAAAAAATGTGCGAAAAGTGTCTAAATTTGAATGAGTTTATTTATGTAGTAAAACTTTCTTTGCTTTCTATGTTGCCTAGAATGGACGTGCAGAGCCGGCTTGGGTACCGTTACGATCGTCTCGAGATGGAGAACGAGCGGATGCATCGACACGATCGCTACGAACAACATCGAGGTCGACATCGAGGTCGATCGATTCGCGGCCGGCGCGCGGCCGGCGCGACCGACCGTATAGAACGACCTCTTAATTACTTAATTACTACTTAATGAAGAGTTGTTAAACAACATGGTAGAAATTGAATTAAGTTTTTTTGGACATGCATTGCAATGAAAATGTTACTTATAGTATGCATTTCAAGGCTTAGAGGAGCTCCAGTTCAATTAACTCGATAATGTTCTTTTTGCTTAACTTTAAAATTTGATAAATAACTTGAAAATTCTTATTTAGTAAAAGTTTGTTTTTTATAGCTGAATTATATTAAAAAAATTTAAAAAGTAAACAAATTTAGTAAATAAAGATAGTTATTGTAGTAAACGACCTCTTAATTACGCTTAATTACTTAATTAATTACTTAATTAGCTTAATTGCATCTAATTGTGTTCCTAATGATTCATGGGACATAGTTTTTATTATTAGTTCATTCTTCATGTTTGGAATGTTTTAGACCGATTGAACAGATCCCCGGCCAGGCCAGTCAGTTCACTCCAGTGGCCGGCCAAATCACAACAAAGAATCACTTCTGCAACTTTGTGACGTCACTGCTTCTGACCTAGAGCAGCTACAGAGGCCCCCTGCATATCAAGTTGCTCGTCTTTGGACGGTCTACGCATGCGTATGCATGGCAAGTTGAAAAAATGCGCGAAAAGTGTCTAAATTTGAATGAGTTTGTTTATGTAGTAAAACTTTCTTTGCTTTCTATGTTGCCTAGAATGGAGGTACAGAGCCGGCTTGGGTACCGTTGCGATCGTCTCGAGATGGAGAACGAGCAGATGCATCGACACGATCGCTACGAGCAACATCGAGGTCGACATCGAGGTCGATCGATTCGCGGCCGGCGCGCGGCCGGCGCGACCGTATAGAACACGTGTTACTCGTCACTGCTTCCGACCTAGAGCAGATACAGAGGCCCCCTACATATCAATTTGCTCGTCTTTGGACGATCTACGCATGCGCATGCATGGTAAGTTGAAAAAATGTGCGAAAAATGGCTAAATTTGAATGAGTTTGTTTATGTAGTAAAACTTTCTTTGCTTTCTAGGTTGCCTAGAATGGACGTACAGAGCCGGCTTGGGTACCGTTTCGATCGTCTCGAGATGAAGAACAAGCGGATGCATCGACACGATTGCTACGAGCAACATCAAGGTCGACATCGAGGTCGATCGATTCGCAGCTGGCGCGCCTCCTGTGCTCCGTGCCGTGTCTGATTGCATCGTGTTGCATCAAGTCGCATCACGCCTCGTCTGGTCGCATCATGTTGCATCACGTCCCTGTCTGGCCGCCTCGAGTTGCATCAAGTTGCATCACGTCCCGTCTGGTCACATCATGTTGCATCAAATCGCGCATCATGCTTCGTCTGGTCACATCATGTTGCATCACGTCCCGTCTGGTTGCATCAAGTCGCATCACGTTTTTTCCTGACACATCAAGACTTGTTTGGAGGCATGTACTAGCATAGAATTGACACGATGTTGATAAGAAGAAAAAGAAGAAGAAGAAGAAGAAGAAGAGAATTGACATGATGTTGATAAGAAGAAAATTGTCATTATTCAATCTCAATTAGATGCGACAATGTCAACAATAAAATAATAATATCAAGATGTTCATTATCTACAAAAACATGGAAGAAAAAAGAGAGAACGAGCAAGATAAGAAGAGAAAGAAGAAAAAAGAAGAGAATTAAAATCAGGGCAAGAACTTGTAGTGGCAATTGCATGGCAAGACTTATTGGTGAGTCCTTTTCTTCTTTGTCGTCCTCGTCGTCGTCCAACAACAACAACAACAACAACAACAACAACAACAACAACAACAACAGCAGCAGCAGCAGCACTAGCAGCAGTGATGGTGGCCGTAGTGTTTGGCAAAAAAGATGCAGTGTTTAGCACAAAAGACATTTAAGAACTGATGACAACTAGCTACAACATTGAATATATAATGATTTGCATGCTTCACATTTATTTTGATTTAAAATTTATTTATATATTTATTAATTTACATTTAATTGATATTTTAAAGATGTCCTACTACGCTTCCGCCCACGAGGAGGAGTATGAGCCCTGGGCGTGGAAACTGATTTCGAAGTTAGGCGAAGCCTGCTATAAGGCCGGCATTAAGATCTTGCAGACCGTTGTAAGCTCTCGCACAGGCCGTAACTACAACTACGACGCCATGATCGACCTGGGCAATGGTGAAGTGTGTGGCCTCACCAAAAGCGGCGGCTGCGACAAAGACTCACGCATGCCTCTAAAGGATCTGGCCCAGTACCTCCCCTGCGCTCGTCAAGGCCTCACCACTACCCCTCCTCCTATCGCGTCCGGCGGAGGCTTCCAGATTCATCTAGACAATGACGATTGCGGCCGCGGTCGCATCGACTTCATCCACATCGCCTTGGTAAGGAATTATTTTGTTTTGAATATAATCAAAAGTAATATCAAAAGTAATAACTGGATGTTTGTAATGTTTTAGGCTCTTTTGGCTCTCGCCTTCCTATTGCTCCTCATCGGCGAAACGATTTGGTTGGTGATGCTTGTGAAACGTCTTCACCTGCTTCGTCGTGTACAACAACGTGACAACAACATTGAGGAAGGTGTTGGCATTCGTCATAGCGACGATCGACTCGACGGCCGTTGCCGCCGTGAGAAGGACGAGCCCGACTTGAATCGTCGTGAGAAGGAGCCAACTGCCCCGTCAAAGTCGATGTGCGCCTCGACGGCCGCCTTGTCCTCGGACACAGACTCTCTGGCGCCAGAACGTTTTAAAGAATTCTTCAATAATGCTGACGATGTCAAGCCTCCACCCTCCTACAAGTATGTGTGGGAACAGCCTCCTCCTGGCCCTCCTTTCTTCAATGTAAGTGTTACAACATGAATTAATAGAAAATTAAGAGAGATGCGTTTCAATTTGATGGTTTTTTTTCAGGTTGGACAACAGCCGATTGACGAGAACGATGTCATCGACAATCCTCCTGCCGCCGCCGTCGCTGACAATGAGGATAATGAATCGTCATCCGGTTTTTGGTCGTTGCCGGGCTCCCACTACATTAGCACCTTTGCTAGTAGATCGTCGCGTTAAAAGGCGTTACAAGGCCTTTCCTCGCCTCCAAAATTTCGCTCTTTTTTGGGCAATTAATGTTTACTTCTGCCTCTCAGGCTTCGTTATTCACACACTCTCTCTCACTCCTCTAACAAAATACGCCTTAACAGGCTGCGTGTTTTAATTCTTCGTCTTGCTACCTCTCAGGCCTACTTCTGCCTCTCAAGCCACGTTATTCGATCTCTCCCCCCAACAAAATAAGCCCTAAAGGCCGTGCGTGTTTGTTTTGTCTGCCAGTCCACGGCGTGCGTTATTTGCGATCTCTTATTCCCCAACAAAATAGGACCCTAACAGGGCATGTATGTTTTTTATTTTCCCTCTCAAGCCGCATTATTCGCCCTTTTTCCCCCTCAACAAAATTGACCCTAACAGCCCGTGTGACTATTCGCCTCAATAGGCTTGCTTGCGTGTGTCGTCGACTCAAATTCTTTTAGTTACTTCAGCTGTCTAAGCTATGATCTGGCCACTTATGCCTTTCAGGCCACGTTCCCCTTACCCCTCTAAAATAATCCGTAACAGGCCATGCGTGTGTCTGTACTGCCTCCTCGGCTACGTATATGTCGCCCGGTTTTATCCTCCCCCCCCTCTCTGTCACGTCAATTCAAATTCGTTTACTTACTTGTGTCTCTCAGACCAAGTTTAGGCTTGGCCTTTTATTCAACACCAATTCAAAAAATAAATCTATAAAAATCTTCCTCCATTAAAAGCAACTTTTCAACAAGATCGGCCACACAACCTCTCTACACACACAACAATAAATGTGACAGTAGTGACAGTACACAACAGCAATAGTAATAATAAATCTGCAAAATTTTACTACAACACTTTTATTATAGTAACATGGCAACATTTCATTAGCAACACACTTATAATGACTCTTCACAAAAAAAAAAAAATAAAATAATCAATAAAAAATATTCCATCCACACTAAAGCAACTTTTCAACAAGATCAGCCACTCAACCTCTCTACACACACACACACACATTGTTGTACTGACAATAGTAGTAGCAGCAGCAGCAGCAGCAGCAGTAGTAGTAGCAGCAATACATAGTAATAACGGCTAGTACACACAGCAGTAGTAATAGCAGCAATACATAGTAGTAGCAGTAGCAGTAATAGCAATACATAGCAGTCCTCTCCACTTCTCTATCTCTTGTTGCTAAGCTCACTCAGCCTGGGGGCATCCAGCAGCTCCAGCTCCAGCTCCTCCAGCTCCTCCAATCACAGGACACCAATTCCTCATCGTCGACAGCTCATTGGTCCAGACCCTCTGCCTGAGCAGCCTGCAACACACCTCTACACACCTCTCCACTCACTCAGCCAGCTGCCTGGACAGCCACCTCCACGCTCGTACACACGCTCCCATAGCCTCGGGCGTTTTTCACATTTTTTCACCTGCCCAATTATCCACTTAAATCTTTAAACCTCATTATCTCCGTAATTAGACGTCGTACGACGACGCAACTCCCAAATTCGGAATCCTCGTCAAAAGTTGCCCCTGGGGGGTCACCCCTACTAATGAAAAAACTTTTTCGCGCTACATAAAATCGAAAAAAACATTAATGGCACACTTTGAAAGATAGGGATCGGGGTCTATTTCGTCGCCGACTACTTCGGACCTTAGATGGAAGTTGGACAGGACATAGTTGTAGTAGTTCATATGAGTTTCGTTTCTGCCTGATGTTGCATTACAGTTGCATTGTATAGAAGGAAAAGGACGTACATACCTAGGAGAAGGGAGAAGTTTCTGTAGTCTTTAGTGGTAGATGTAGTCGGAAGTCAGTAGAGAAGAAGTAAAGTAGTAGCCTAGTAGCAGGAATAGTAGAAGTAGTCAGAAGTCAGTAGTACAAGTAGTCAGTAGTCAGTAGTAGAAGTAGTCAGAAGTCAGTAAAGTACAAAAGTAAAAGTAGAAGACTAATAGCTGCAACAGCAATAAAGAAGTACTAAGATGCATTATTGAGTACTTAAGAGTCAAAGCAGTAATGCGGTATTAAATATAATTAAATTTTTATGCAATAATGACTCGTAGAAGGAATATGTCTTCATTAAAGAAAATGTCTACTATATTCCACGTGATTTACTTCTTGTATGTCTTTTGAAAAAAAATCATGAATGTATGGACACTTAAAAGCGTTTGCTGCAATCCCCCCCTAAAGTCCTTTTGTAGTCAATTAACTCTTTGAACTATCCCTTTATGAAGATATGTCTTTATGCGATATTTCCCCTGATTGCAGAAGACACAATGTGCAAAAAAGAATGCATATTATTCGCGAAAAAAGACAACTTTATGCAAATAAACTTACTGCTACCACTACTGTAGGGATGGAAGACCACCGGCCTTGAAACCTGATGCCATTACAAAGAAAGACATGTAGAGTAGTAGTAGTGGTAGTAGTAGAAGTAGTAGTCGACGTAGTAGTAGTTGTTGTTGTAGTAGTTGTAGTCGACGTAGTAGTATTAGAAGTAGTAGTAGTAGTTGTTGTTGTAGTAGTAGTAGTAGTAGTAGTAGTAGAAGTAGTAGTAGTAGTACATAGTAGCTGTAGTAGTAGGTAGTAGTAGTAGCAGTAGTAGTGGTAGCACAATAGTAGTAGTCGTAGTAGTAATAAATGGTTGAGGGTGTCCTAGGTCAAAAAAGGATTAGTGGGTCTTATCCTATAAACGTCATTTCTTACTTACTTATATTAGTGTGAAGTGGTCAAAGTTCCCGTCATGATCTTCATTAGAACCGACCGACGTTTCCCATTATTAAGAGCTTATTTGAAGAAGTCACTATACATTTAGCAATGTCACCTAATATCATCCTCTCTGATGCCTTCATGATCACTGGCTAATGGGTTTCAAGGTTAAAATGTCGACTTTCACCCTTCACTATATACATTGATAATTTCATTTAGTGCCTACTTATTTATTGCTTTTAGCTGTTTTGTCAATAAACGTATGTACTTTTTATTGTAACTGTACTTTACGTAGTAGTAGCAATGATGTTTAGTGAGTCTTCTAAATATAAAGTGCGTATAACTTTGCGTCCATTTCCGATGGAGTGATTGACGCCTTTTTTGCGTCAAGGCCGAATGCGTCAAATGCGTCAGTCAACATTACGCATTATAACGTAGGTACGCAATAATAACTCGCTTGTCAGAGACAATGACGAGAATAGTAAAAGTACACACTTTTACATCAATAATCATAAATATCAATGAATGGTTATTAAAAGTAGCAAATACATACAAATACATTACAAAAGTTATGTAGTTTTTCACAATTTTTATAACAAAATTTTTCATATTTTATTCGAAATATAAGCTCTTAATATACTTTTTCAAAAATGCTTTTATGTCCTAATTTAGGATAAGAATGATCAAAGCTTGCTTGCCAGGTGATTGCGTCATGTTCAGTTAAGAAGGAAGGAAGTTTCTTGCAATTATGTGCCACATTAATCTTTGTAGTAGTTGTAGTAACAGTAGAAGTAGTAGTAGTAGTTACAATAGAAATAGTAGTAGTAGGAGTCATAATATTTGTAGTAGTCGTTTGTAGAAGCACGTTGTGTATCGGCTTTTATGGCACCTCTGGAAATCGGAGTCGGACCCGACTCACACAAACAGCAACATCAAACGTATCCCTAGCCAAGCTAAAACAACCAAATAAGAAAGTATTACACCTGTTCCAAAATAAAACGTCTACTAAGCACTTCTTAATATGTAGATGTTATGAGAAGAACTTAGAAGTACGTAGCTGTTTGTTGCCTCTCATAAGGCTCAAAATGGGGTCGAGCCATTAGCATTCATCAAGAGTCATCAAACGTCATTAGTGGCTCATGCCTTCAAATGCAGTTAGACGAAACGCCTACAAGATAGACTGTAAAGTCATTGTAGTAGTAGAAGTAGTACTAGTAGAAGTAGTAGTAGTAATAATTGAAGTAGTAGTAGAAGTAGAAGTAGTAGCTGTTGTTCCTGGTTGGCCAGAGGCACAGAAAGACGAGCTGGGAATGCGCAATGAGCATACATCATCGACTTTGGTAGCCAATGTCGACATCTAAAACCATAATGTTCCCTAAACAACAATAACTACTACTACTACTACTACTACTACTACCACTACTACTACTACTACTACTGCTACTTCTTTTACCACTACTACTACTACTACTACTACTACTACTACTACTACTACTACTACTACTG
>JAOXNJ010217086.1:0-31402 GCA_028566655.1 Metis holothuriae | reverse complement strand
GTCAGAGCTACATGTGTTCTGCACGGAAACGCTTACTGTTGCTTTTACACTCTCGCCAGTTGGCTCAAAAAATACAGCGAAAAACCCATTGTTGTTGGGGTTGATTTCTATCCTGTAAGGAATAGTAGTATTAACGGTTATGTCTGATAATTCAACAGGTTGATTACATAAGAAGAGAAAAGCATTGTCAATGAATTGATATTTATTAACTCTTATTATTCTTATATCATCACAATCACTCCTCTCAAAACTACTCGTATCACTTGCGCTGTCGCAGTCGTTGGTCACATCGACAGTGATCTCGTTGGTGCCCGTGGTATACGACGGGTTGGTCATCGTCCATGTGTTCGGCCCCCCTGTGAGTCCTGTCTGGAGTATACCGTTGACACGTAGGTGTATCTGATTGGACGAGGTGATGTTCGTTGTGGTCAATACGATCTCCGTTGCCGTCACTGATGTGATAGTGACGGTTGGAATATCCAAGCATGCACAGGCCACTGGGAGTCGCACAATCATGAGCTCTTTGCTGCACTCTCGTATCCATGTGACGACGATGCCGTCGGCTCCGACAGGGAAGTCTGCCGAGCCCGAAACAGGCCCGCCCTCGGGGTTTAAAAAGACCTCAAGGAGGCCTACGTTCTCGCCATTCTCAGTTGCATAGACGAACACTCCTCCACTTGCTACGTCATCGGCGTTTAGGAGGTTGAAGCTGTAGTTTATCACATTGTCTTGGCACGTAGCTAGCAGGCTGTTGATGTTGGACTCAAATTCGCAGCCGCAGCCTATGGTTACGCTGCGCTCGTGAAGATCTCCGTTGCAGTCGGTCCAGTATAGTACGAATTGCTCACTTCGTCCTGCTGTGCCCAACGAGCTAAGATTGTAGTTTCCATCAGCCGTGATGGTCACTTCTGTTATGACGCCTCTTATGTTTCGCAATCTCACGGGGCCGTCTAGTCCCGCGTAATTGGTTACGTCAAAGTCCACTCGTGTGAACTCTATACTACAGCTGGTGTCTGTGATGTCTATTATGGGAGGTATGCAGCAGTTGACAGTAGAGGTCTTACTTATCACGTTGCCGCACTCGTCGATGGCTTCGAGCTTGACGGTATTGCTGCCCTCCTGATGATCAAAACCAAAGATGCCATTCGATGTTCCGCTTTGCACTTCAACGTTGTTCACATACAGTTTCCAAGAGACTACATTAAGTACCTGTATAGTGGCGTTTCCGCACGTGGCATCCAAGAACACGAAGGCGTCGTCACAGTCTTCGTTACAGTTTTTGGCTTTTTCGATTATGTGGGATCCACTGCAGTCATCGTATTTGAAAACAATGATGTTCGTGTCCTCAATAAGTGCATTACCTGGTCTAAACAACTCATAATTGTCATCGACCGTAAACGACACTACAGTTCCGTTTATACTTAGTTCGGTATTGGATACCTTGGTGTAGTCGTCAAAATCAAAGTTGATGACCAATCCGCTTGACAAGCATACCGGAGTGACGTCAACCACCGCAGGAGAGCAAGCGGCGCCACAGTTGGTAGTCGTGCTTTCGTTTATTGCGTTTCCGCACACATCTGTGCCAGTAAGAGTTATCGTGTATGTCTCGCCAGGATTCATAGGTCTGGTCAACATCATTGAGTTGTGTGTAGGAGTCAGTGTCTCTGATGTGCCGTTGATATCTAAGGTAAGGTCTCCCTGTACTTTGGTGTAGTCGTCAAAGTTGATACTTATATTCAGAGATTCTCCGCATGATGAAGTAATACTCACTTGGGCAGATTCGCATGCGGAACATACTTGAGTATGGTTTATACTTTCGGTGCCGCAGTCCGTCATGATGGACACGGTAAACGTGCTGCCTTCGCTGAGCGGTACGCTCCAAGTGTTGCCGCTGATATTCGTGCCGCCAGGCACCATGACGCTATCTGGATAGTCTGTGACGACTTCGAAAATGTATAGGTTTTGAGGGTAAGAACAGTAGCCATTGACTACTGATAACGTAAATGAGCAGTCCGCCTCGCCACACGTAGTCGTATCGCTGCCGCTGTTGCCACACTCATTGCTTATCGTTATGCTTATGTTCGTGCTTCCAGATGTATAGCTGGCTCTTATCTCGCCACTCTGCGTGCTAGCATTGAAAGAAACGGTCACTCCCGTTGTGCTGCCGTTGGATGAGACGGTAAACGTATCGTTCGTAGTCACGCCACTGGTGGTGTATGGTACTATGACTTCACCATCTACGACCTCGCACTCGCCCAGCGTCACAGATATATTAGGGCAGTCGCACTCCCCGCAGTATACGGTGTTCGTTGTTATGGTTTGGCCCGAACACGTGACTTCGATGAAGTAATCTCCGCAGGATATATTGGTTACTTGTCCGTTTTCGACACTCAAATCTGTCGCCTCTCCATCCTTGTAAACAACGTATGTCGAATCTCCGAAGCAGTTCTCAGTAGTAAGGATGAGTTCTCCTCCTGATCCGGAGCAAGCGAGCGTCGCTGTTGGTACTACTGCGCCATCAAATGAGCAACTTTTTACTTCCACGAGGTCAGGGCATCCGCAGCACTGTGTCTGCGTCATCTCAAAGTATATCGTCCTTATCCCTACTTGTATCCAGTTTTGGCTATCCCATGGCATCCATGGATCGTCGTCGAATCTTATACGCAGTGAGCTGCTCGTTATGTTGCCCTCGGGCTCCGGTATGGCTCTGGCGAGTAGGTTATCACTATCACACTCTACTCTCCACGATGGCATCGTTTGTGTGCAAATATCGGTTGTGTCCGTCTTGTATCGACGTATGATTATGGGTGGGCAGTTTTCGACAAACTCAATGATCCTGATGGCGTGTATGTCAGCTGTGGCCGTGCTGTCGTAATGCTCGGAGAGGGTGACGTCAATGACATTCTCTCCTGGGTCGAAAACGTATATCAAATCTCTCAGCACACCAGTCGCTATAGATCCCTGTGCTTCTACGCGAGTAACGCCTCCACCTTGATCTGTAAAAAGTATATCCAGAGACCCCGTGATGTCGTGGTCGCATATAACGCTATTGGACTCCAGGTGCTGTGCGTAAGAGGTGAGCGGCGGGCAGTTGGGTGGCTCATATACACGCTTGAAGTATATGTTCAGTGGGACGCATATATCGGGCAGTTTGATGATTTTGTTTTCTGGTGCAGAAAAATCAAACTCGCACCTACTCGCGCCTTCTGTTGGCTTTCCGAGTACAAATATTATAGTGCCTTGCACCTTGTAGCCATACTCTGAGTCGTGCTCAGCAGTGAAAATAAAAGACCTCGGTTTGTCTATGGCAGAACAAGGGATAGATTGGCGTGTGAAAATTGTACCAGTAATTTCTTGTCTACTGCCTGTGTCATCAATATATACAATACGATCTAGCTTGTTATCAAGTTCAGATCCACGATATATCGTTGCGGAAATACCTATATAATATCTCGAAGTGGAATGTGGGTCAATTTGCTCTATTACACTTGTGGTGGCACAAAAAGACCTTTCTGTACCACATACGGCATTACCTTCATACCAATTTACTTGGTCATAGCTGTAATATGTCGTGGCGTATTGGTTTAGCTCGTGTCCTTCGCCGCTCGCAAACTCGCCCAAGGATATACATGGATTAGCGGACGACCCTATTTCTTCGACAAACAAATCAGGAAGCATAGGTCCTGTATCTGGACATGGCTCGTCTGACGGACAGTCCAGCACTCGTATCTGTATGATGGCGGCATCGATACAGTTGTTGTCAGCGGGTGTTTCGTGGGTGTACACAAAGTAAAAAGTCTTGTTGGCATCGGACGAGGATGGCGTGTATACGCCGTTACTGAACGTACCCGTGATGGTCTCGTCAGGCGCCCACGTACCGCCACTGTCGCCAGTACGGACCTGGTCGAGGTCCAAAGCTCCGTTCTGGTAGCAATGATCATATACGAGGCTATCGCCTGCCGACTTCTTCTCTATGATAGTAATAGAAAGTGCTGACTCTGATTCACAATTTTCGATCCCTTCATTGATGGTGTACATAAATATGTGCGTGCCAAGTAAGAGGGTAGAAAGGTCGAAGTCCTCATCCACCACAAAGCCATCCAGCGTCCAAACACCTCCTATCTGTGGATTGCCATTTAGTAGTTCTATGAGGCTCTCGACGCCGAGGTTATCTTTGCAGTAGGTATAGGATGCGGAATTACCGCTATCGCTTATCGCACACCTCCTCGTAAAGATAAACTCACGAGACTCTGAGCTACAACTATTAGATATAGTCACGTCCATGCGATACACGCCATACATGGTGGTGGTATACTCAATGACGACATGACCATCAATATACTGCACGGGCACTGTTACGGTGCTGCCATCTGGGAGCGTGACTATAGCCACTATTTCATCCGCGTTCTGGATGTCGCCCTCTACGCGCCATGTATTGGTTTCTGTCGTCTCGTATATGGGATAAAGCTCCAACTCTTGGCTATACGTAAATCCTGATTGAGTTGGCGAACCATTCTTAACAATTCCGAAGCAACTAACGGATGAGCCAGGCTCTTTGAACTCCATATCTATAAACAAAGGAGTAGTGCCAATGCCGTGAACCGACTCGTACGAAAGCGCCTGACCGTTGATGTAGTACTTTACGGTGGTATCTGTGCGCTCGATTTTTATGTCTGGGTTTCCTGTGAAAGTTTCTGTATGATTAATGACATTGTTAAACCTGACGTGCGCCTCGTTCGTGATAGTGTTGATCTCTAGGCCGTAGTTTACGGTGTTGGCCTCTCCTTGTGTGTCAGTAACTGAAAACCCTATTAGCACTATAGAGCTGTCATTTACCGTGTAGGTTATGTGGTCGTCCGCGCGCATCCATAGATTGATATACCCTTCACTGATAACTGTTGGCGTGGCATCCACTCTTCTGATGCCAAAGCATTGCAATTCTTCTCTAATCACGCGTGTGAGAGACAGATCTTGGCCCGTAGTACCTATTATCGTTTCTGATAATGATATGCCGACCTGGTCGACGATGTTGAAGGGAGTGAGGACGTGTTCGCTGCCGCTCCATTTGTAAACTTGGAGGCATTTGATCCCTATCCCTGGGGTTAGCAATGCAAAGTCGACTATAAATTCAGTAGAAGAGTCGGTTATGTCGCTAGAGTACGTTAGGACATCGTCTACGTAATACCCAATGCTATTCCCATTGTGCTGTACCTTAAAAATTGTTTCGGTGTCAAAATCACCTAATGAATCTGTGATTGGGTCAATAATTTTAACACCACTTTCGTATACCCCTATTTCATTTTCAAATCTGGTGTGAAATCCATAATCTACTGTAGTGAAGTTTGCGCTTTGATTTGTGATTGACAGTCCCGTTAGTGTCAAGTTTCCTGGTATAGCCTTAAATGTAAAGTAATCGAACTGATTAATTTTTGTGTCAGATGCTCCCCCTGAATTACCCCAAGCAAAAGAACTGGTTTTCGTAACATCCAAACACGTCACATCGTTCCCTCCCACCACCACAGGCACACAGCACTCAATTTCCTTGGTGAAAGCGATCGGACTACAGTCGCCCTCGATGACTAAGGATGCGATATTTTTTCCGTGCACAGACTGGTACGAAAGAGGACTACTCCCAGTGATAGTCTCGCCGTTTATCTTGAGTACTCCCGAACCCGTACTATCCTCGTACGTCACTGTATCGCAAGTGATGTCTATGTTTCCCATTTGCATCTCTTCGCAGGGTGGATCGTCTATCTCCTCGCAGGTCGTATTGGCGGTGACGGTATGTGGTCCATCGCAGTCGTTGTATGTGAGCTCGATCACGTGGTCGCCGACTGTCCTGGTCGAGAATGAAACCACATCGTTATCTGTGACGGTGACAGTATGAGACTGTCCTGTTGTTGTATTAGTGACGGTAAACGTCATCTGTTTGTCCGTGACAATAGTGACGGCGATGCTGTCTTCACCGCACGACGCCGTCCCGCTCACTACTGCTGGTATGCAGCACTCTTCGCTGGCGTTTAGCTCTATGTCGCCGCAGTCGCCTGTGATGATCATAGTGGCGGTATTGGTTCCTTCCACCGCTTCGTAGGCTATAGGGCTTGGCCCCGTGACCGTCTCGCCGTTGATAGTGATCACGGCTGTGCCCGTGCTGTCCTCGTATTCTAGTTGTTCGCATGTTAGGGTGAGTGTTCCTGATTGGCCTTCGACGCACTCGCAGTCCGTAGTGATTGTACTTGAACTTATTGTAGATCCATCGCAGATACTTACTGCCTCGACACGTATGTCGTGCGTATCGAACCCTCCTGTGGCTATAGTGCCTGAATACGTTCCGGATCCATCGTTGACGACGGTCTCTGTGCCGCCCAGATATGATACCGTATAGTCTCCATCGACGCTTTCTTCATTGGTAACCGTGAATTGATATGAGATGTCACCGTTGTCGCATTCTGCGGAGTTGAGCGTTATGCTAGGCTCTGGACATGTGCAGTCAACGTTGGCAGCCGCGTTGATCTCGCCACAGTCGCCTTGAGCGGTGATCGACGCATTGTTGATGCCATTGATCTTGGTGTAAGCGATAGGGCTGGTACCAGTGACCGTGGCTCCATTGATGATCAACACGCCATTGCCCGTAGTGTCCGTGTATGTGACCTCGTCGCAATCCATGGATATACTGACTTCTTGTGTCTCTACACAGTCGCAGTTGACCGTTTTTGTGAGGTTGCTGGCTCCCGAGCAGTCCGTCCAGTCTACGCGTATCTCATTGATGTCATCGACATAGGTGAGCGTCTCTTCGGCCACGCCATCGACGGTGATGGTCTTTGTTTCATTGGTCTGTACGTGCGTGATCGTCACTTCCTGTGAGGAAGATGCAACCAGTGACACTGTGACCGTCGTCTCATCACAAGATAGGGTGAAGTCTACATTGATCGGCGAACAACCGAACAACCTGAAAGTATCCTGATCGTTGCATACACCGCAACTCACCTGCACTAAGAAGAAATGATTGCCCCCGTTGTAAGGGGTTAGGTCTAGTTCTGGTCCAGTGTTGTCAATGACCTCCCCGTCAACGAACCACTGATATGTGATCAAGCTATCGTCGTAACACTTGAAGGTGTTCGTACGTAGCGTCATACCCTCTTTTACGAGGGATACTTGAAACTGATCACAGCTACAGTCAGTCAGATTTATGTTTAATAGCGCAGCGTTGTAGCACTCCTCGCATATCTCGCTCTCTATGCCATGAGAGTACAGTACTTTGAGTTGTGTCTCTCTGTCCTCCTTGGTAGGAGAGTAGGTGCCATCTACGAGATTTATAGTGCCGGTGACGTTGGACTCAACGACCGTCCACGTGCCACCCTCTTCGGGATCTCCATCGAGTAGGCTAAAAAAGTCAATAGTCGTAGTATCGTCAGCACACTGCTCGTAGGTGCTATCGACGCCTGCGCCTCCTACTATCTTGAAGTCTACCGCCAAATAGTGGAAGTTCTCCATGTCGTCATAGCAGAACAGGTGCCACGCTTCGGCGTATCCCGACATATCCAGCTCAGGATTGTCTCCCTCTACAGGAATGTCGACTACTTTCTCATACTCGCCGCACCTGTCGATAGACTGTCCTTGATATGACCACGATCCTCCTTCTGGGATATCACTGTCGGGATTCTGTGATCTTATATAATCAAGGAGGTGTATGATACAGTCCATCTATTCGCATATTACAGCAAAGGATGCCGTGCCTTTGCAGTCTGTCAGTGATACTATTCTTTCGATCTTACATTCTCCGATCATGACTTCTACCTTGTAAGTCCCTGCCACGCCTACTACCTCTGGACCTACTGCGTAGGTTAGGAAAGACCCATTGTCGTCCAGTTTGAACCACTCTATGACGGCCGTTTCTCCCTCGAGGCCTGTGATAATAACCGTAGCGCTAGACTCCGTTTTCTCTATGGTCGCGCCATACTTGTCGCACACATCATCTATGCTCGGACAGTCATCGATCACGACCACCTTATAAGCGCTATTTGTACAGCCATTGGCTGTGACGTTGACGGTGTACAATCCTGTCTCGGCAACTTCGTATGTAGTAGCGTCAGTTGCTATGACTGTAGAGCTGGTGCCATTATCCAGTAACCACTCTGTAGTTTCTGGCATGATTTCTTCGGGTAGATCAAGTGTCAGCGTGCTTCCTGATAGTGTCAGGCCTACGGTGAAATTGCAATCACTTGCCACAGCAAAAACCATCTCTTCGTCCTCGCACTCGTTGCCCCACTCGTCCATGTCGGAAGCTACTATTTTGTAGAAGCCTGTCTCTTCTGGCACATGGAAATATTCTGCTTCAGAAAGTTGAGTTTCATTGCCATCCTCGTCGATAAAATACCACTCGTATGATGTGTTTTCCTCGCTGAGCTGACCTGTAAGCGTGGTGTTGATCACTCCGTCCTGTACAAAGGCACGCAGCACAAAGTAGTTACACACCCCGTTGACCTGAATGTCTGAAGACTTTAAGCACTTACCCTGCACGGCTTGGACTACATACCGACCGCCCCCAGGAGTAGTCACGGCCTCTGCGTTGCCTAGCAGCTGATTGATGCCGTTGCCCGGGTCGTAGTACCAAGTGTATTTGATCTCCTTGCCTTGTTCTCCTCCTTCGACTTTAGCTGTAAGTACGTCTTTTTGTTTCTCAATAGATACGGAGAACTCATCGCACGGATCCTCTTCTGGCTCTTCGTCCTCAGGGCAGGGGTCGTTCGAGTCGTCATTGATGCCATTGAGAAATGTCAGGTCTTGACAGCACATGTTGTACACGTCTTCGCTGTCGTCCATGATCAGACCAATGTTGATAGGGTAGATGTATTCTTGGCTACTTGCCGCCGATACTTCCATTCGCTCCACATCTACACCGCCACCGCCACCTCCATCAATCCTAGACAGGGTAATGTTGTCGTATAGACTGAATTGTTTTAGCTGGTCAAGCAGAATATCCGTACCCAAGGGAGTAATAGGTACTCGCAGTTTTAGCGAGTGAAAGGTTCGAATCTTTTGACCAAACCTATTGGTGTTCTCTATGATGTTCTCCACGTGTTCTGGAGGGTCAGCATACTTGGCGATATAGAATGACGAAGCACCTACGTTCGCGTCTTGACCACAGCTGAATGATCCTGTGAGTTGATACACGGCACACGAGGCGTCGTCGGTAAACTCCGTTCCCTTGAACTGATTAGTATGGTGTATACTAATATTGTACGGTGCCGTTATGTCAAACTCCCGAGCCATTACGTATGTTTAAGGTTGACTTCTAGGATATTGTCTTGATAGCTGGCAGACGCCACTTCTCCCCATCCCAGCTGTGTGTTTATGAGGTGTCGAGGATTCCATGATACGAATTGATCACAGCAGAGCGGTATCCTTACTGTTTGATTCTTGTTTCTGGGCTTAGTCAAGAACTTCTCCGCCTTACCATTGACAATACCGGTACCCAATGGCCTGTCGTACATGTGGAAGTTCTCATGCAAAAAAGCCCACGATAGACTGCCATTGAGTTTGGTCGTCTCTGTGATGGGGCACTCCGTGGTCACTACGACGCCGCTATCCGTATGGACGAGAACGAGACCATCCGTACCTATCTCGTCCTCATCCAATGTCAGTAGAGTGGTTATGTCTGTGTTGACAAACTTGACTTTATGGTTTTTCTCCGAAGCATCCGTGCTTACACAGTTGTCGTCATATATTATCGGAAGTCCTTTGAAGTCCTCGTCTTGAGTTTCGATAGGCCACTCAAAGATTTCCCTTTTGGGTATGTTTAGTTTGTCGTATTCGAACTGATAGCTGCCTATGAGTATGTCTACGCCGTCCTCAGTGGCTGTGAGGTCTAGTCCTTTTTTTCTCCTAAAAAACGAGATGTGTTCTATGTAGAGTTTATCGTCGATGTAGTCCATGCCCAGGTTGAACATGATCTTGATATCGTTCCACAGATCTTTGAAGGATATCTCAGATATCGTAGCAAATTGAGATACTGTGCCTTGTTCTGTGACCACCGTATCCACGACGATATCACTGAGGTCGTATATCACCAGCTCAGTAAACAGGTCCATCGCCACAGTGTAGGCATCATTCGCTGGTTGTTCGCCGTCTGGATTGATGTCAAAGAAATTACTGATCACCTCGTAGTCTCCGCATTGTTTGATTATCATCTCTTCGAGGACTTCTTTGAAGAGTCGACCATTAGAGAAAGGCAGTTCTGGAAGGACTTGTTCGTAAGTGAGTTCTATGAAGTCTCCGTAGTGTCTGTCGTTAATTATCTTCAATGGCACGGGTCCGAATCCATCGTCTGAGACATTCCTTATCCATTCTGTGGTGACATACCATATACCATCCTGTCCTATGGGACCGTATGTGTCAAAATCGTTGTGGATAAAGTCTGCTTGAGTTGATAACAAAACCCATCCGTCTGCTGGATCAGCAAAAAACTCTTCATCATCGACGATGCCTTCGTCGAGTTGTGGATATATAAGATCCCCATTTTCATCAGGATCGTCAAATTGAGTTTCATAACCATCAAACTGACCATGAATCTTCACGATCTCAATTTCTCCTTCATAGGGTTCTATATCTATGATGTCTGCCAGATCTATGATGTTTATCTTGTTCTCCCACGTCTCCAACATGCAGGTCATATCGTCGACGGATGTGATAGGTGCTTCAATGATGCATAGCTCAGAATCATACTTGGCCTCTACCATCTTAAGCTTGCCTTTGAAAGGCTCTCCTCCACACTTAAGCGCGATCTCCACCTCTAACTCCTCACATATACCCTCTGTTTTTCTTAGCTCATTCAGGGGTGTATAGTCATCTATATTATCCTTAGGATATTTGACCAGCAGGAGAGGTGTTGTTAGGTCTCTCCTGATGTAGAGCTCATCACCGTCATTGCCCCATTCCCAAGCCAAAGACCTGTTGAACGGGTTGAGTGGACCGGATATCGCTCCTGATATGGATGCATTATATAGAGGTTCTGACGGCATCTATTCTTTGTTGTGAAACTTTATGGTTCGACCTACGGTGATGCTATCTATTTTGAAAGTATCGCTTTCGAATTGACTGGCTAACCTATTGAAGGTCATAGTATCCAGTAGCTTTATCGTTAGCGTATCTCCTGAGATTTTGTACCGGTTGTAATAGGGCAGTGAATCGTATACAAACCGCTCAAATTCGTATATCTCCCTTTCCTTCGGCACAGAATCAATGATAACTGAAGAGTCTACGACCATCTTGGCCCATGGTATGCTTCTCTTGATGCCTTCCAGGTACTTCTCGGTGTTTATGCCTAGTGTATCTGGGGTATTGTCTTCCTCGATCTTAGGCATCATCCGATCATCCACGTCTATGATGACAGTGCTGCCTCTCTTGGCTTTTATGTTCTCGATGTTGATGGCCACCTCATACTTCTTGATGCGTTTGATGGCCTTTATCGTCTTTTGGTTTTGCCAGATGGTGTATCCGAACATGGCGGCCACGGCCATAAGTAAGAATGGGTTGAATCCTATTTTCATGAGTTTAGTGTGTCTTGGTGAAGAAAGCTTGGTAGTAGGTTTATCTTAAAAAGTTGTTCGACGTTTTGATTGAATTGATCGAACTTCACAAACAGGCCTCCCAGATATTGTGATTCACAGTTGAGATTGGTGTAGTCCTCCCATTTCACTGTGGCCCTCACGATGCCTCCGCCTTGATCGGATATGGCGATCTCCGAATCAGACATGCGTGCGCTGAAGTACTTGTCATCCTCTTCTCCAGCCTTTTTTTTGATCGTGAATATGATATCTGTGATGTCTGCAAAGGTCTGGCTGAGCATGGATAGGTCGATGTCGAAGATCAGCGGCTCTTGATCGCCTATCGTGCGGTCTATATCGATGTGCCTAATCTGTCCCATGAGCGTAACTTTGTAGATGTGCCTGTTTACGTATGCTATTCTCATAGGGTTCTTTTTGGCTATGGTCAACTGATAGGGCAGGCGCGTGGCATACCTGATGCTTATGCGCTGAGGTTCGATATACTTCACCTCGTAAGCCTTGGCGTGGCCTATCGTCTCTGTTTTGCAGCATGTGAGCCATTTCCATATATTCCACACTATGTACTTTTTTTCTTCAGCGATGCTTCGCCGCTGTCGCAGTTGGCTACAAAGTCCTTCTCCAGTAATACCTCTTCCGTTCCCTCTCTATATTTTGTCACTGTGCCATTTGCTTGTTTCACTTCGTCCGCCCTCATGAGCGCCTCGATAGCCTTCAGTCTTTCGTCTTGTTCAGCAGTCATCGCGCCCATCGCTCCACCCACGACATATGCTTGGCTGAGGATTCTGGTCACGTTGACTTGGTTGTTTACGATGTCTCCCAGTAGGTTGCCGCCTTGTATAGTCACTTCGTAGGGCGCATCTTCGAACTGTAGCCTGTATCCATTGATGATCTGCACAGTGATAGCCACACCCCCTAGCCCTGGTGCTGTGTAGTTCCCTTGAGCTGGTGCGACGATGGGCGGTTGCTGCATACCTTCATATGTCTCCTCGAGCACCCTCATGTCGTTTCTGAATTGCTCGACATCCACAGACGATACCTGTGGATAGTGAATAATACGCGTGTCCCAGTCGACATACACCATCTCATTATGCGTCTAAGTTTCGTATAGCACCGAAAGTACCTCCACTGGCTGTCACAGGGAAGGTCGTCTCAAAAGGTATCAGTGGTGCCGACCCGTTACGTATCCTGCCTCGTGCCGTGAAGGCACTTTGGAATAAGAAGCCCGTCTGTATGTTGGTGTCTGTGACTTCTTCGTCTACGAAAGGCACCCATGCAAACCCATTGTAATCTTGTGCCAGAGGGGTGGTTAGAGTGAATGTTTTTGCGTCTGGATCGTACTCTGAGTACTCATACCTATGGTAGTTGTTGCCCGTGCCAACTTGCAGCCTTATGGTGCCTTGATTAGGGGTGTCGGGCTTTATAAATTCGTTTAACAGTAAGGAGTTTGCTCCATTAATAGCTACTTGTATAGTGTATTCCTCTTCTAGGAAGCCACCAGACCCGTTATCCCTGCCTATCAGCAATCTGTCGCCTACCTCTTGTCCGGTGCTAGAAATATATACTAGATTAGGAGGTACTTGCGTTTCCCCAGTATGGGAGATGAGTTCGTAGTTCTTGGCCTCTTCAGACAGAACACCCTCTAACCATATACCTCTAGCAAAGAACATCTTACCCCCCGCATATGTGCCGAAGGGTGATGCGCTGATCGGCGTGTAGCTATCGTCTACAGCCTGGTATCTCCAACCTTCCAGTCCATTGATGGTCTCTGTAGACTCTTCAGAACATATGTATTGTAGGTAGTGGTAGGCATCAAGAAGCGTAGCACCCCCGCTCAGGGATATTGTGCACTTGTAAAGCTTGGGGCCGCTTCCGTTATTCAAATCTTTGATGACATCGCCAAACGTTATTGTGACTTCTCCACTGAGATTTTGAGCATCAGCTATAGCCATGCTTATATTCCCATCAACGGCCGTAGCTAGGGCGGCTGCCGTCTCTCCACCTGCTGCGAGATTTACCTTAAAGTCGGAGTAAGTTTGACCGTACTTTCTGCTGAATACATGGACGTCTCCACTGTCTATCAGCGCTCCAGCGTCCCTGGCTTTAAGCATCACTTGTATGTGTCCATCCTCCCAAAACTTAGCAACCTTCGCGCCATCCTGAACCACATATATAGGGCTGGCATCCACTATGCCCCCGATCGTTTTTAATCCAGAAAACAGATCGTTGTTGTCGTTCTGTGCTACAGATCCGAAGTTGATGAACTTAGAGGCCTCATCTGTTATACTCACATTGTTGAGTAGCGTCACGGCCATGGGTATGTCAGCTCTTCGCTTACCCGCCACCTCTGATGGGTTTACCTTCAGGATGGACATCTCATCATCACCGATGTCTGACTCATTATCTGCTAGGTCTTGGAGCCAAGCATGAATATCTAGGGCGGAGTATACATCAGTACCTGCTACATGGTCAATAGTGTAGCTCTCCGTTCCTGAGTTATACGTTACGTTAAAATCATCTGCTATTGCCATTAGTCAAGTATTTGTTCGATTATAAATTCATAGTTCTGATCACGCTGTGTAAATCGCTGTTCATAGGGTTGGTAATAGGGTGCCTCGCTGGCCTTGCGTATCTTGATGACCACTGGCCTATCGCCAGTGTAGGATACCGGTATTGATAGATTTGATATCGTTGCGACCTCATTGACGATGACTTCGTCTGTATCCGTATACGAGACGAATACCCTGCTTCCTATCACTACTCCTTCTAGGTCTATTGTGCGCGGGTTGATGATAGATATTGTGCCACCAAAGGGCGCAGATGCCTTGGATGCGTTGGCTCCGTTAGTGTTCGTCCACGTACAAGTTCCTGTACCTCCGTATTGGATATCTATACTTGTTAGGCTATGGAATGTAATATTGCTTGCTATTAGGTCAATGTCGCCTTCTACATCTATATATATAGATAGTTGGTTATTGTCTATGACAGTGTCTGCGAGAGCGTCCAGATCCCCCTGATTCGTGACCGTGTAAGTCGGCAAGGCGCCCTTTTCAAATATCTCGTGAATTACGGAAGGGCCCAGCAGATCCGTCCATGTTGCCCAATGTGCGTAATAACCCTGTGCACCGTTAAATCCTCTTTTTGTCCCGCCGATATTAAGAGAGACATCTGGCTGTCCCCAGTTTATGTCCGAACCATGCGACGGCATTATTGTGTTATTTAGCGCAGGAGGACTAGGCACCGTATCGGACGATCTTACTCCATCCACGTAGAGCGCTAGTTCATTGTTATCATTAGTCCCCGACAATTCGAACATCAAGTGGTACGTCCTATTAGACACAAGCACATTGTCGGAGTAGCACTGAATATCAAATCCTCCAGAGCTAGATACGGCTTGAAGTTGCACTTTGTTTCCAAACCCAATCAAAAACGCAATATTATTAGACCCTCCTCCTTCCTTGTATAACGCAGATGGCGAGAAGGCGATCTCCGAAGGCATAAAAAACCCTCCCATCGTTCGTTTTTCTTGATGTCCATTGTTAATTTCTGAGCTATCCGCACATTCCGTCCTTTGTTTTTTGGACGCCACTGTCAGGCTTGATACAGAGTCTTTCGTTATTGGAGGTCCGTTAAGTAGGGCTGTATTGCCCCCCAATTGATTAGTGGGCTTAGGTGCGGATGGGCCAACCCCAATATCATCGTGAGTATTGTCAAAACTCCAATAGTGGTCCGGATTTAGTGATATTATGTAGTCCGAGTAGGTCATTAATCATGTTCGGTTTTATCCTCTTCATAATGCACATTCTCCGATGCTTCGGGGTCTGTACCCATCTGGTTGAGAAGCCCCCAAGTCGCTACTTTCCCGTCTCTGGTGTCTATATGGTTCACCCCGTTAGAGTATATCCCCAGTCCTCGTATGCCATAGTCTAGGAGCTGGTCGTACTCACAATCTTTGTCTGTTATGTTCTCCGTGTATCTGCGCTGTGCGGCTCTAGCTTTGGATCCTACAAACTTCCAGTCAAGTGCTCTCCACTTGAGATGCTGAGACCTACTAGCTCCGTTGGCCGCAGCGTTGCAGTATGCATCACGAAAGCTGCTCGTTACCTTGATAGGGCATTTGTATCTCCGCCTTATGAAGTACAGGGCCTCGATCAGCCCTTTATCCAGTGGATGCGTGGCATATTCAAATCCCTTGCACTTGCTGAAGAACTCCTTCTCTTTGAAGTACTTGTTGATCTGGTCGTCCGTGTTTTTGATCCAGACGTAGTTGTGGCTGTCGTATACGAATGGCGCCATGTTGTTGTACTTCGTTCTTGCTGCCGCCTCGTCGTCTATGTATAGCTTATGTCTTACTCCCATGTACGCAGACCACATCACCGATTCAGGATGCTCGGAGTGATACAGGCCTATGGCGTGTCCAAGTTCGTGTATATTCACTGTCAGAGGGTCGACCAGTTCTTCTTGGTAGATGTTGAAGTCCCACAGATCGAGAATGACCTCAATCGGCGTCTGCCCCCTAGTCTCAATGGGAGGGAACTCAGAATGACCTAGCGTGCCACCGAGACCGTCTATCTCTGAGAAGTAAATGACGATATCAGCCTTCGTGGGGTCTTCGACCAGTACGGCCGTCTTGGCCATAGGACCTTCCCAGACGTGGAATGCCTGTGCAAACAGAGCTTTTACCTTCGTTTCGTCTACGGCTTTTGGCAGCCTTCCGAATGCATACTCTACCGTAGACGAGTCCTTCCAACTACCCCAAGCAAGGTTAAAGGCCGCAGGGTGTCCCTCATGCAAATGAGGCGCTCCAGCTATAGGAGGGTTGGAGTACCTCGACTTATCCGAATTACCGCAACCTAGGAGAGCTAGTATAAAAATGGTTATCCAAGTCATTCTCATAGCATGTTCATCATTACCTTTTCTACCCTGTGAGCATCACACTGGAAGCAGTCATTCGGCGGCATTTCCTGTATGATGTAGGGAAGGTTCTTTAGTTTGATTTCCTGTATATATTGTCTTATCTCTTGGAGCTTTTCTTGCTCTATTACTGTGTAGTAGTTGATCTTACCCGAGGCATAAGCGATGCCCGTGAAAGCCAATACACTATTCAGTTGCACCGTGTGTGCTACTGTCCTCGCTAACGTGTCCGTTGCAAAATCATCCAGGTCGCATATCCACGCTGTCGTGTCACACGTGATAGACCCATATGGTCGCAGACCCATGGTGTATGGAGATTGGTTGCAGCGTAGCGCCGTATTCCAATCACTACCATTGTGTCCCTCGCCTTTTACATACTTATGCATGTCGGGCTTTGTGCCGCATCCGCAGTCAAACTTCACATTCATAGGCTTGGCCGTACTGGTGTACACGAAGTGCCAAGTGATCGGCGTACTTCCTTCGCTCATCGGCAGCGTCAGCGGCGTATCAAAAGTGTGCGTCGTGATTTTCTTGGCTTCCGTGGTGACCGTATACTCATGCTGCACCTCGCTACTGATACTATTGAATATTTGTACCGTTATCTCCTCCTCCGTCTCGAAGATGTGCTCTACTTTGTCCAGCCTCCATACCATGCCTTTGTACATGTTGTTCTTGGGAGTGTACCGGACCGCTTTCTGTCCTGCATCCAGCTTTTTTAGTGGGGCATTGTAGAATGACGTCTTGTGGTTGGCGAAGTATTGACCTCTGAATCCTTTTTTCTGGCCCATAGCGCTGCCTGTAGCCGCCATCGCTATCTCGTCTATGGTCTGCCTGATGCCTTTATCTCGGGCCTGCTCCATGATCTGCCACACGTTGTCCTTGCCGCAGTCGGCAGAGCTGTGCGGATATTGGATATTGAGGCCGAAGTATGGGTCATCGACGAAGTACCCAGATGCACTTTCGTTGTATCCCTCTGGCCTGTTCGACTCCAAACAGACGCAATCGTTTTGGCTAAGGCCTACAGCATTTTTTAAGCAATCGATCATAATCTTGATTCAAAAAAAAAGAGAGGAGCACCAACACCCCTCTCCACCCCAAAACTGAACTGTCCTTTTAAGACAACTCGATTCATCTTATCTTAAAAAACTACGCAGTAGCCTCTATCGCTATCACTTTAGCATAGCCCTCATCACACAAGTCGGGAGCCATGTGGAAACCTCCGCTGACTGTGGTTCTGTAGGCATAAGAGTACTGGTCCTTGGATCGATCGATACACTTTTCTACCGTCGACACATCTACCCATATGGTCTGAGACTTACCGCCGTTGCTGTACTGTATATCTAGGAGAGGAGCTCTGAATACCGCAGCATCTCCTGGTCTGCTCTGTGGTGCTGTGTTCTCGAAGGTATACGAATTGAAGAATCCATACCTATCTGCATCCAACACAAGTGATAGGTTGTTGCCACTGGCAGCCAAATCATCCAATCCGCTATCTACAAACGAGATCGGAATAGGTGTCGTTCTAAGCGCTCCGAAGTCATCACAGCAGTTTTCGTTTGCATACCTCATATCGAAGAACGAATCCCAGAAGTTCTGCTCAGTGAGTATCACTGGGTTGTTCATGTAGTTTTTCTTCGCTTGCCACACCAACGCCTTAAGAAGTGGATTCTTAAAGTCGTCTATACTTGCTGTGAAGAAAGCATTACCCGCATCGGGAGTTAGAATCGAAGCGTGGGAATTAGGAACAAGGCCAGTGCTCGCATTTGCATATACTTGAGCGATGATCCAGTTCTTCAATGTCAGTGCGTGTGCCTTCATGGTCTTAGTCAACTCATCAGCGATACGCGTCGATGTTGATGTGATATCTCCACCACAATCCAATGCGTTGACCGTAAATTCGATGCTTTTACAGTAATTCTGGTCGTACATCTCGGAGTTCGTCCCTCCTGTTTCCGTACCTCCGATATCACATGCTTCCAAGGACGGATCGCCACAATCAACAGCCGTAGGCGTGCCGCAATCTCCTTTCCAGTATGCGCCCGGTACGACGCATGTTCTGTCAGGATTATTGAATCGCTGCCAATCGTTGAATTTTACCGTTTGTGTGCCAAGTATACGTCGAAGAGCCTGGATGTCCTCATCGTAATTAGGCGTGCTTCGTAGATTCTGCCATACATCACTGGCAGCATCAAGCACCTTGTCTTGTAACTGAGAATGAGTCCAATCTCCTGCGTTAATAGCCATTATTGTTAGAGTTAATTGTTTTTACCAATCACCCTGACTCTGCTTGTCCTCCTTGATCTGTCTGAGTAGTGCTTTTTCTTCAGCGCTAAGGCTCGGAGTAGCTAGGATCTCGTAGTAGTTATCCCTACTTATATCCTCGATCGCTACGCCTCCGATCACCTTGGGTGCTGGCTCACTACCCGCTCCCTCTGGCTTCCTGTTGCGTGCACCTGGTGTTTGTGGGTTGCGCTTGGCTTTATCAAAGAAAATGTCGGCATCAGATAGCACTAGATCCCTCAGGGACTTGGCTTCGTGATACTCGTTTTTGAGCTCGTTGCCTTCCCCGTCTCTGTATACTAGAGCATCACCCTCGGAGAGATCCACCGATATCCTGTCCTTGAAGTCGCTGACAAAGAGATCTATTCTCTTGCGCCTTGGGCTTCCTTCGTCAGGAAGGTCGTACTCTCCCTCTTTCAGGACTTGTAGGATGTTAGACCTAAGCATCTGGTCTATCTTGTCCTGTTTTACACGGTTTTGGACAGACTGAATTGCTTCGTCCTTTTCCTTCACCAAGTCCTTGAGCTTCTGGATGTCTCCTTTGTACACCTCTGAGTTTCTGACATCTTTAGGATCGATCTCTACCGATCCCACTTCTTTTTCAATAGCCGCCTCGACGATGCTTTCAACGTCGGACCCACTCACTCCATACTTAGACTTCAAAGTCCTTTCAAGTAAAGTCAGTGTTTCTTTTTTACCTCGACCGTGTCCGCTATCATGAGTGCCGCTGATCTTGCTCTTGATGAGCGTATCAAAGTAACTCTTGATGTCGTCTTCCGATCTTGGTTCTTCGCCGTCTTTAAGCGCGTCGGCTACTTCGCCAGAGGTTGCTCCGAGTGCATTACCTATAAACTCCAGTATTTTTTCCATCTTGTTGTGCTTGTTTGGCTTCTAGTGCAGCTGGGGGTTCTTGTACTTTTCCTTTTTTCTTCGGTTTGTCCTGTTTAGGTTTTATCGCATCCCTCTTCTCTTGTGCCGTTGGTTTGTGATCGAACACCGCGACCTTTGTCAGCGATGTGTTTGTTCGTTTCGAGGTTTTAGCCAGCTCCGTCCAGCTCTTGGCGGGTACTGTGAAGTACCCTTGCTGTCCTTTTATTTTGACCAAAAACCATTTCTTCGCCATCTACGCCTGCTTAGTAGTTTTTGCCTTTTCGGCCTCCTTGGCAGCGTCAGGCTTAGCAACTTTAGCTTTTGACCGCGTCTCCACCCATCCTTGCCTTTCTAGCTTCTCACCGTTGTGATTCTTAGTTCCGAAAGACTCATACACATCGACGAACAACTCCTTAGTCTGTCCCGTGACGACGTTTTTATACGTTCTCTTTGTTCTCATCGCTTTGTTTTATGCCATACCTATCAATGCTCTAGGCGGCAGGTTTTTACCTTTTATGTCAAATGCCAGTTGTCCTATCTGGTGCGCTTCTATGCCTCTGCCCAGAGGCCAATCAGCCAAGGTTAGCGTACCAATCGCCTGTCCAAATTCGTGATTCGACACCGTGAGCCATCTGAGGGCGAAGTCACTACCTATTCCGCACTGCATCATTCGTATAAAGCTGTATGCTTCGTCAGAGCTGTCCGTGATGTCAAAACTCAAGGTCCACACAGTGTCCGTTCCTCTTTGTCCCGTGCTTGAGAAAAGCCTTGTCGTTGTGATGAACGTAGTCGTTCCAGACCCCAAGTCTCCAACTCCAGGCAAGTCAACGGGTGATCCTCCTGGTGTAGGTGTGCCTGTAGAGTCGTACGTCACTGTGTCGACTTCCAATTTCTTGATTTCTGCCTCATAAGCCTTCAACTCCCTTAGACAGTTTTTCTCTCCGTAACTGAGTGCTACCTCTTCGCAGGATTCAGGGCATCCATAGCCGTATAATTGCTTTGCAGGCATCTTGTCTTCGTTTGCTACGAAGTTCTATATGACACAAGCCAATATCCGTCGGCAGATCCAACTACTAATCAAAGTCGCTCACATCGCTCCTGTATAGATCTGCAAGTTCCTTGCTTATCCAGCTCAGGACATGTCGGCATTCATAGCCACCAAGGTGTATCTCGGGATTGTAAACCGCAGGTTTTCCAGCAAACTGACCTTGGCTTTTGTTGGTATATCCTCCGTATTCGTCCTGTGGCGTCCCAAACTTTCGGATCTCGGAGATATGAAATACCTTGCCAGCCCTCTCTATACAAAAAGGACGGGACGAAGGGATTAGGTCACCGCTGTACAGCGCCCACTCAAAGCCTATCCGCTTGGAGTAGTCTTTGTTTATGATTCGATCCCACTGACTGATATCGAGGTCTATGCTAGAAGTGATGGCCTTTTCTAGTTCGCCCCGCCTGCCTTTGCCCCGTATGAAGTTGTCTACGACGTTATTGATCGCCGTGATTGTTATACCTGAGACTACGGAGGTCAATACGACTTGCTGGATTTTCTTGTGTACGCCGATGGCCTCTAAGTTGCCGAGTATACCGCTCGATCCGCCGCCATCTATTCCTAGTGTTCTATTCAACGTGCTTCTTACTCCTGATCGATACCTCTCCGTATCACCTTCGTGTACACGATCGAAGTAGTCAAAGTTCCTCGCTTCTACCTTGTTGATCTCATCGGATACCGTCTTAGCGAATATAGCGCCCTCTTCTTTCATCAACTCCTTGTGTAGCCGCTCTATCCTGCGTATTACGGTGATGTTCTTCGCTGAGTTCTTGATGTCGCCCTCGTCATTCACCTCCAGGGTCGCCATCAATGCTTTTACCGCCCTGCTGTATGACTTTGATATTGCAGATAACGCTCTGTCTATAGCTCTTTGACTACGGATAGCCTGAGCTTCCCGTCGTTTGATCTGCCGCTCTAGTTGTTTTCTTGTCATTAGGCACCTAGAGGTTCTTCTACCTCGCCGTAAACACTTATCGTGAACTCCTCGACACACTGCTGCACGATCTCTTTCTGCTTGTCATAGCTGAGCACATGGAAGTTAGGTTCTTTGTGTTCGATGTCTCTGAAGATGCTCTCAAAGTAGGTGTACAACACCTTGTGATAGTTACGATCATCCATGTCGATCATGATGTTCATTATCTCCGAGGTCGACTTTTTACGCCATGGTCTGAAGTCCTCGCGGGCTGCCCACTTGTCGACAGACGCCTCGGATTCTTTGCTGAGCTTTTTGATGATCTTGGCCTCCAATGCTTGTGTCGCCTCGGTGGATAGGTTGGCAGATATGGCGCTCGACTTCTGAGCGATGAGCTGATCCAATGTTTCCAACTCGTAGTCCTTAGGCATAGGCTTGTTAGCGAGAAAAGCATCGTGATAGCCCATATGACCTATGATGGTCTGTGCGCTGTGGCCCCATATCATGGATATGGCTTCGCCCATCTCTCCGAAGGTGTTGTTCATCGCTTGGTTTTCCAGGACTTTCTCCGTCGCCGTCATGCTTACCTCACCTCGGGTGAATGGGTTTACATTGAAGATCGACTCAAAGATCTTATGCCGTACTTTCTCGATGTCCTCGTCCTTCTTACGCATCAGCTCCGTATCTATCTTCTCGTAGTGTACGAGCTTAGATATATCTGGGATGTTGTCGGGGTCTTGGATGTGTATTTGTACCACGTCCTGCTCGGATGTGTGGTAGTCCCATCCTGTGCCGCCGCAACTATTACACTTGCTTCCATTGACAACGCCTCCTTCACACTGGTGGACTTCTCCACCTACTACCTCGCTATGCGCGCAGGGAAGTACGATCTGAAACCTCTTGTAAAAACCGTGCAAGTAGTCGTATAGACTCTTCATGCTCCAGTCCCATATGAGCTTCACCCATAGCTCACTCGCAGGCTCGAGCACGCCTATGTATGTGCGCTTGTTCGTTTTGGGGTCAGGCATATATCCGTATCTCTTGGCGGGTATGAATGGAAGGCCGTGATTGTATGAGATAACATCAAACACGATGGGCTCCGCATCTTGCATCGCGTATTCTATGCGTTCTCCTTCGTACTCTCCGATGTAGTCATCTGGAATCCTTCTGACTTCGTAGGTCGTCTCAGGCGCGTAGGTGATCCACTTGTCCGCTTCTTTGTTTTCTTCTTCCGTACACGTAGCTGTCCATGTTGATTTCATGGTCATGAATTGATCCCATCCATTCTCTGACTCGAAGTATGCGGCATCTTCGCTGCTCACCTCAAGAGGGTAGAAGTACACATCGCCCTCTCGGTCCGTCGACGACTCTATGACGTGCCATGCGTTGGGGTCATAAAAGTTGTGATACAAAACGGCCTCATGCGTATACTGAACGAGCGACTTGTTACTCGTATAGTTGTCGAGGTGTTCTTTTACTTTCTCAGAAATATCCTCGTTGTCTTTCCTGGGCGTCAAAACATAAGGCATATTGTCCCGTCGCTGCACCTGTTTGAAGGCTTGGTATATCCGATTGCATTCCGACTTTGTCAGCGTATTGGTGAAGTGCAGACGTTGCTCTTTCTTCTCTTTGCTGTCCCTTGGCCTTATCTTCAGAAGTATTCCCTCTTGATCTTCGCCTGTGATCACTTGACTATAAAACGCCGCCCTCTCTACACAGCGCGTATAGTCGCAGTGCTTCATATCGTGGGCCGCGATGGATAGCGTTTTCTCCAGTATCTGTTCCGAGGTATAGATTAGTCTGCTCATAGTTCTATGGTCTAAATGGGTCGCGACTGCTTCCCGACATGGTGAATGATCGTTTGGTTTTAAAGTCTTCTGAATCACGAAGAGCCATAACAAGAGTGTCAGTCATATCGTCATGTTTCGCATTCGGAAATGTAGATACCTGAGCAATGAACTTGTTATTCCAAGATCCCTTTATAAGGCATACGCGCTTAGACTCTATTATGGAGGCAACATCCATAAGTCTTGCCGTCTTGTCTTTTGTTGGGTTCTCGTGCTCTGCTACATTTAGGCTTGTGTTCTTTCTGATTATAGCTACTATATCCTTGCCGCTAGCCTTGGGTTCTACCTTGATGATTGATCTTCTGTCGTATCCATTTTCTTTTACGTATTCTGGTATAAACTTCCACAAGTCCACTATGTCTGCCCACTTCTCTTGAACGTCTCGAATAAACAATTCTCCTTTATTCCAAGCGCAGGTTAGTATGGCTGTTGGGTCGTTCTGTTCGTTGGACGTGTATGCTGTGTCCAGATAAAAATTCCATTTCATATTCTTTGGAATATCGGCATAATCTACTATTCTGAACCATTCCTTTTTAATAATACCTCCTTCTGTAGGCGCAGGTCTTTGTTGATACAATGAAGCAAATGTCCTAGGACTGTTCTTTCGGATATCTTCTAGTCTCTCCTTGCTGTGTCTTTCTGGCCACAAAGCCTCTCCTATATCTCTTGGATCATTGACGTCGGAGTTGTCTTCTTTGAGCGCAGGGAAGCTAATGACTTTCCATTTCCCCCCTTCCTCTATCTTGCCATCCCTTTCTATTAACCTGCCTGCTAAGTCGTCCTCGTGCCGTCTTGTTATTGTGAATGCAACTTTAGAATCATTGTGCAGCCTTGACTCCAATTCGTCTGTATACCAATCATATAGCCGATTCCTGTAAGTGACAGAGTAGGCTTCATCAACAGATTTTATTACGTCATCCAGTAGTGCCATGTCCGCGGGATGCCCTGCTATACCCCCTCCAACCCCGACAGACTTCAGGCTACCCTTGCACCCTATGACTTCAAACTTCTCAGAGTTCCTTACATAGTTGCCTGTCGCGTCTGTAACTACATTCTTATCATTAAGCTTGGTACTTGGAAATATCTTTGCATACTTTTCGTCGACTATAACTCTTTGTATCTCTCTGTTGAAGCTAGCTGCTAGTGTTTGGTTGTAAGTGCTTAGTATTATCTTCGTATTTGGATTCCTTCCTAAAACATACGCAGGCAAGTTTACCGTCATCATAGTGCTCTTTCCGTGCTGAGGAGGCATGAATATCATCAATCTACTCAGTTCAGTATTTAATAGTTGGTCGAAAATCGAGCAAACATACTTATGGTACCACTTGGACTGATAGCCAGGCTCCATGTAGTTTACAAAATATAAAAACTCGCTACTTGCCTTGAAGCGAAGTATTCTATCTGCCTCATAATAAAGATCTAAGCTGCTCGATTCTTGCATCGATCTCTTCTTTGGTCGGTTCTTCTTCTTTTCGAATCTTTATCTCACTCTTATTCTTCATGCCCAATTCCATAGCCATAATGTTGTGCTGAAATATACCTACTGAAGCCCCCTCTACCTTATTTGCATACATCTTATCGCGCGCGCGCGTTATGACCCCCAAAAACTCCTCATAAGCATTGTTTGTGTTCTCTCTATAAGTCCTTGATCCAGTCAGTATATTTTTGTTGTCCGCAAGCCACGTATCGAAGCCCTCCCATGTCATCGGGCGCTCTCTGGGTACAGGTATGATCTCTCCTGTCTTATGGATGAGTACGTTTTCATACCTAGGGTTTTCTTTGACCCATTGCTCGTACTCCGAGAAGTACTCCCAGAATCTCTCAGGACTTTCTATGTTCTTAGGCCTTCCCATGTCTTGCTTCCTTCCAGTTCTCTACATCCCAATGACCCACATCTCGTTTTAGATTTTCGTTCTCTATGGTCTGATCCCTTTCAGGAGATAACACGTAATTGGCAAAACTGACAAGATCTTCCTCTGAGTACCTCCAACTAGTATCCATATGCGCGCCGTCCTCTATTTTTTTGCGCGTCACGGGATTATAGCGCTCCCCAGTCGCCTTGTCTCTACACATGCACGAAGACCATTTGTCCTTAAACATCATTTGTGCATAAGACGCGTAAACCATGCATGCCAGCAGGATTACATTGATGATCCCAGCCAAAGGATTTGGCAGCAATATATCTGACACAAACATGCCGCCGATCAAACACGCCGATATCGGCCAATAGTTGAAATACGCCATTCTCTGGAAGTAGTAGCTGTTCAGCATTTTGAAGTCAAATGTCATATGAGTTTAGTTTTGTTGTGCCAAAGCCTCACTGATATCCTCGGCAGTTAATTGTATAATTATTCGCTCCAAGTCCCGTGTCGCTTCATGCTCATTGAGCTTAGTATATCGCAGCACCATCCAGCCCATTATCTGTGCTTGGTTGTATTTTTCGCAGTCCCTCGTATATCCCTTGATGTTCGTATGTCGCGACTTTGCGGACACAATGCCCTCGTACTCTATGGCGATCATTAACTCAGGCACAGCATAGTCAAACCTCCATTTGCGCGTCGAACTAAAGCGGTATTCTTTGTTTAGCTCGTATCCATACCCCTGACATATGGCTTTGATCTTTAGTTCTAAGTTCATTTGCGCAGCCATTTGATTATCTCATTGTACACAAAGGCTATCCCAGTACACAATCCCATGATCAATAATGTCACCCATATCGGTGAGAATACAACCCACCAGGACACCTGCAAGCCGCCTATGATCTTACACAATGCCAACACGAACATCCCCAAGCCAAAGAACATCCCTGACCAACCTTCGATTTTTTCGTTTCTCATGTATCGGTTTTTACGTTCATGCACCCTCTCTCGCATTTTCCGTCATGAGCCTTCCACTTGTCTATGTATTGCAGCATCCTTATCTCATCAAAGCTCACCCCTTGCTCCCTCATGTGTTTTCTGTGCCTCTTATACAGCGCATACTTGCAGCACTTACGATCGCCCAGCTCTTCATGCATGCTTCTTGTCAGTGCTATCAGGTTCTCTATACGGTGACCTCTCTTACTTCCGCCCATGCCGTCAGCCTCTATGGCGTGAACATCCTGTGCGGGCTCGCCCGTGACTTCACACAGCACTGTGTCACCTTCCGCATAGCCATAGGCGTCGCAGTATATCTTCTTGTGTGGACTCATGCCATGTCTTTTATCTTGTGCTTGATGTCTTCTAGGTCTACTGTGATGTTGCTCACAGCTTTGCCGACCGCGTCCAAGGTCAGATACTTGTTCGTGATCTTGCCGGGGCCATCTGGTGCCATATTGAGTACTTCGTAATAGTTGCTCTTTGCCGTGCTAAAAGGATAGTCATCTTCTTCGTATCCCATTTTATGTAGGTAACTCCGTATCGCTACATGTACGCTTGCGCTCGGCTTCGCCGCCAAATAGCCCTCTACATAGCAGAACAGTTGAATCTTCCTGACCGAATACAAGCTATGCGCCTCTATGCAGTTCTTAGTAGACATAAGTAACACATTGGTAAAACTGTATTATCTTTTTCTCTTTCATGTGATACTTTAAGTTAAACAGTATTATTACTATGTATATCAATGATTTACAAAAACTAAAAATACAACATTACGCCGATATATTCATATCTTTGGTTATATGAAAGGTCCAAAAGATCTGTACAATGATTTGGATATTGTTTTTTCAGAAGTAGAGGCGCATATGGCCACTATTGCACTGAAAGCAAGCTTTGACGCCATGGCCCTGATCAGGGAGCGCGTGCGTACACGACAGGTCGATGCCGACGGCAATCCTTTCCCTGCATACTCACAGGCCAAAGTGCCTGGGCATTACTTCATGGGCGTTCCCACCAGTCAGTCGGGATCTGCCAATGCCAATTCCAACCGTCGATACATCAAGGCAGCACAAGAAGCCTCAGGGTCCTACTTTATATCTTATGCAGGTTACAGGCAGGCACGTGGATTGCCCAACGACAAACTGAACTTCACCCTCACTTCCTCCATGTGGAAGTCTCTGGACGTAACCCTGCGATCCGATGATGATAACGGCGTGGTCGTATCCTTTGTCAGTGATGAGCAAGCAGATCAAAATGGTGTCACCAATGAGCAAAAATTCAAATTCCACATCTCAAGATTCGACAACCTTCTCCACCCCAATGACGAAGAACTAGGCATCCTTAGAGACATATACCTAGATCAGATTACGAACATCCTAGATCAGCAACTCTCATGATAAAACTCATCATAGACCAGTATCAGGATCGCCTCCTAGATCTCAAACTTATCGAGCGATACGCTGGAGTCGTAACGCCCATCACCAAAGAGATCAAAAACAAAAAAAAGACATTCCCCATCGCCTCCGACGTCATCGCTAAGCAGTGCTGGGAGAGGGGCCGATTCCAAGAGCTCGTACCCAACAACCGCTATAAGTCCGTTGCCTACTGGGAGGTGCTATCGGACGCCACTAGAAGCGAAGCACCAAAATTTGGAAGTCAGAACTACGACCAAAAAGTTCGTTTCGTCTCATGGCTCAACTTCGAGCGCATGGGCCTACCCAAAGAGATCCACGAAGTGACCGCTTATATGGCCATCAAAGTCGTGGACGCCATCAAAGACCACAAAGTGAGCCTCAAAGAACCCATCGACATACTCGTCACCCAAGCAAAAGAAACCAAAATAAAACACCGGGCATCTGATGTTTTTGCCAACTACAGCTACAAGGACGAAGAGTTTCTCTACCTGTGGCCATACGCTTTCATAGGCATTGACTTCGACTTCAAATGGTCGGTGTCAGCCGATTGCTCCTTTCCACCTCTCATGGATCCTATCATTTGCAAAAATCAAATCGACTAGCATGTTCTTACTATTTGTCATCGGTTCCGCAGCTTTCGGGTGGGCTTGGGAAGCCGAACTCACAGCACCCGAAGGTATACTCAGAGAAATACCAGAGATAGTCGAGTCCTCTTCACTGCACCAAAAGATCAAAGACCTCCTCAGTTGTTCTAAGTGCGTAGCAGGGCAGACCTTCTTGTGGTCTTATCCTATCACTTTAACTATTGGCTCATACTCACCTGTATATCATTTCTTTGGGATCTTTATCACTATCCTCTCCACCGCCATCATCAACAAGCTAATAGAGCGACTATGAACAAGCCCCTCACCGCACAGATAGACATAGAAAGTGGCAAGTTTAGAGGCCTGAGCGGAGCGACGTACTATATCATGGACACCGTGCCTGCGGCAGTATATCCGCATTTTATCCACTGGAACTATAAGGCGCACTGGGGCCTTGGGCCCTCTGAGGTCATGGAATACGTAGAGCGGAGCAAAGCGGAATTGGTGCGATCCGACCACCTCATAGAGGGCGTGATACAGCACTTTGAGGTTCTTACAAATATGCAGAAGGCTGCCATGGAGTTTGACGAACCCAAAACCTCCTCTATCCTCATGGCATGTACATGTTTTTGCCTCAGGGCTGGAGACCAACACGAAAACTGGAGCGAGAGAGTGGCTCAGGAGTACATCGAAGACTGGAAACACATCGATATCAAGTCTTTTTTTTTGCTAAACACTGGGCAGACCATCAAATTTCACAAAGAGTTAGCCGACATATCCTCAATGCTCCACAGCAAAAACAAAAGCACCCCTTCATCTACACCATCGATAAAAGGGAATTTGGAGAACTTCGCCAAGGCCGTAGAGGCCAACTCAAAAACCACATCGAAGACCTCCACATAATTCTCGAGAGACAAGTATTGTTTATCAAGTCCTTCTTTCAGTACAGCCGATCAGAGCTACTTAAAATGGACATCGACACCTTCTTCTACCTTTTGAACGAGTGTGACACACTCAACAAAAAGAAGAAAGAAAAAAACAAGTAATGGAGTACTTTATCGACCTAGTTTTCCGGAACAACATGGCCAAGATAGCCGCCGAAGTCAAAGGAGCTACAGAGGACATGATCAAGGAGATGGACGACGTAGGCAAATCGTCCGAAGCTTCCAGCAAAAAGATGACAGAGTCGTTTGTGAAGTCAGAAAAAGCCGTCGACGCACTCTCAGAGGCACAAAGAGAAAACGTCACAGCTACTCAGGAACAAACTAAAGTCACGGGGTTTTTTAACAAAGTCCTGGCAGAACTAGACAGTAGGCTAGGTGGCGGGATTACTAAACTTCGCAACACCGTCACTGCCGCCAAGTCCTACGGTGCAGCCATGAAGGCAGGAGCCGCAGGAACCTCACTCATGTCTAAGGCACTCAACATACTCAAAGTTGCACTCGTCAGTACCGGTATTGGCGCCATAGTCGTAGCTCTGGGATCATTGGTCGCATACCTCACCCAAACACAGCGTGGCATAGATGGAGTATCACGCGTAGCCGCAGGGCTTGGCGCAGCATTCGATGAGGTCATAGAGCGCATCGCGCTAGTAGGAGAGGCTTTTACATTAGTGGTTCAAGGCAAATGGGCCAAAGCAACCGAAGCAGCCAAAACAGCCCTACAAGACCTAGGTGAAGTGCGCCGCAACGCGTTCTCTGCCGTCGACCTAGAAAAGGACGCTCAAAACCTACGCGAAAACCAACGAGCATACAGACTAGAGCTAGAGCAAACCAGAGCAAAGATCGAAGAACTCAGATTCGAATCCCGAAGCCAAGGCGTCGATGCACTCGAAGGAGCCCAAAAGCTAGCTAAAGCAGAAGCCCTCCAAAACGAAATAACGGAGAAAGGCATAGCCCTCGCAGAAGAAAATTTGCGCATCATCAAGACCAAAAACGCACTATCCGAGTCATTCGTGAAAGACCTCGATGCAGAAGCAGAAGCCGAGGCAGAACTATCAAGACTAGAGGCCGATCGGGACCGCAACAATCGTAGGTTTCAGCAAGAAAGACTATCACTACAAAGACAAGGCCTAGCCAATTACCAAAAAGAACAGGAAGAGATACAGAAGACTAGGGAAGAGGAAGAGAAAAGAGCAGAAGCGCGACGTCAAGCAGAAAAAGAACTCGCTGACGGCGTCAAATCCCTCGAGCGAGAGCTCGAAGAACTACTCAACGGAGAGAGCATAGCTGGAGCACTCGAACTATCCTTCCGTGATGCCATTGAGCAGGTCGAATCCTCCAGGATGGAGCTACTCGAAAAAGCAGTAGCGCTAGGAGAGACCGCCGAAGAGCAGGACAGGATAAAGCAAGGCGCACAGCAGATCATCGACCTATACACGCAGAACCTACAGCAGGAGATCGACGCCATTAGGGAGGATGATATTTTCGAACCCCTCTCCGTTCCTTTCGAGATCGACATCTCCGACAAGGCCATCAAGGATACAAGTGAACAACTCAAACAGACCTTTGAGCGCGTCACAGAATACTCCAATAGCTTTCTCAACGACCTCGGAGATCTGGGATTTGACGTATCGTCCATATTCAAAATAGACCAAGCCGCAGCAGACGCCTTTCTGTCAAGTGCTACCAGCATATACGACTCCTTTACCCAAATACGAAACGAACAGATACAGCAACAGATAGAAGCAGAGATGGAACTGCTCAACGCTACTCGAGATAGGATAGAAAACCTAGAGGCGGAACTAGAGGAGCAACTCGAACTCCAGGAGGATGGCAAGAAAAACAATGTCGCCGTCATACAAGAGCAACTCGAAGAGGAGAGGACCGCCGAGGAAGAGCACCTCACGCAGATCAACGAGCTCAGGGACAAACAGCAGAGGCAAGAAAGAATACGGCTCATAGCCGAGCAAGTACAGAGCCTAGCCACTGCTGCCGCGTCATTGTTCAAGGAAGGAGCCAAGTTGCCCCTTGGTATCGGTATCCCTCTAGCCATCGCAGCCATAGCCGGTATGTATGCTTCCTTCAAGTCCTTCCAATCTAAGATACGTTCGGATGGCGAGTCTGCCCTCCAGTCCAATTATCTAGGTGGACCCATGGATGAGATACTCAGC
>JAOXNJ010216754.1:3002-16862 GCA_028566655.1 Metis holothuriae | reverse complement strand
AGGGTTGCCCTTATATTTCTTATTGGGGTCATTAAAGACACAAATTAGTCATTATGGGTCCTTATCTCATTTGGCCATTTTGACCATGACATCGTTGACCTCGTGCACCAGGCTCCGCAGCTTCGTCAGATGACGAAGCACTTGCTCAGGGTCCACCTTCTCATCCCCAACCTTAACACCTTTCGCATGCTTCAATTTTTTTCGAAAAAAAAACTAATTAATTAATTAATTATTTTGAAAAAATACCAAAAAAAAGGAAAAAATAAATGTTTTCATCACTTCTTCCTTGGCAGCTTGGACAAGGGATTCCTGCAGGACCAGGAGAAGCACAATGAATAGAAGTGCTAGAAGTGCCTTCATGATGAATTTCTTTAAACTGACTGTTCAGAGGAGGTGATTTCAAAGTTTTGTGATAGGAGATGAATGACTTTGTTTGTGTGGACCTCCTCTGAGATTGAATTACAAACAAACTGTGATAAATGACATTTTAACAATGAATCGTGCTCTATCTTATGTTTGTAAATTTTTTTGCCCTTTTGATGCATTTCAAAGCATTTCTGTTCCTTTTTATGTGGGACTGCCCTAAACTTGTTGTTCTGCTCCTTATCGTCGTCACGCCCCATGGGAACGCAGAGAATTGGGCAAGGAACAACAACGCCAAGACCATCAAGACCGTGACGACAACTACTGTACAACTACTACTTAATATGTATACTACCACAACATTATGTACTACACTTTACAAAAAAGAATAGTAGAAACATTACTTCTATGGCTCAAACACAATAATAATAGTACTTTATATTACTTATACAGTGCAAGAACTTATAGTCATATTATGGCACTCCCAAGGGAGCATTAGGTATTACTAGAAGTCAGAACTAATCCACCACTGCACTTGCTTTTTGTTTCTTATTAAAAGCAGCTCTTTTTTCCAGCTTTATGTTCTGAACAAGTCAAACCTGTTGTGTCTCATATGTACATTTGTGACATTGTGTAGAAAATGCTGCTTTATAGTACATACCAGTATGGCCATATAAGGAGTGTTTATTGCACAAGTGTAAAAGTAATGGGATTTATTGTAGTACATGCTATAGAGAGGGCATTGACAAGTGTTCGTTTTCTGTAGTCTCAGAGTTCAAGTTGTTTTCGTTGTCTTTCATGTGACCCCTGGGTTATCGCAGGCCATGAAAGCGTGAAACAATAAACCCACCATGGTATGACAAGAGACCAACAACATTGAACAAAAGTTGGCCTTGAGACAAAACTTAAGCTTCAAAAACTACGACATGTTATACATATATTCTAATGAATTGCCTTTTTTCGCGCCCATTTTTGTGCTGAAACTCAATTCTCTCTTTATTGAGGCCCTCAGCATTTTCTCAACTGCAGCATGTACTATTTATGTTAGGGTGTTAAGGCAAGATTCTAGAAGGTTTCCACGGGTCCTGCGACGGATTTGATGAAAGTGAGGTAATAAGACACCTCAGTGTTGCCCGAGGGGAAATTGAGAGAGCACGAAACCTCTCCAAAAGAGACAATTCCATATTCAACATAACGTTGTTCGTTGTTCTCCGTCTTGAGGAAGACCACGGCCGAGCCCGAGTCACCCTGACAAGAATTGCCGTCGCCGGTCGCAGTGCACACAATGGGGAAGTAGGGTCTCATCCAACTGCGACAATTCGAGTCGCTTATTGTCGACACCTGAGCCTGATTATTTTTTGTGTTTTCAAAATTTTGGATTAATTTGCGAAAATTTTGCTTTTTATTTTAGTTTTACCTTTTTGAGGGTGCTGGCAAGTGATCCCTGTTCAGTTGTTCCCCACCCACTGATGATGAGGGGAGTGCCCGATTTGAGCAGGTAGTTGGGCAGACACACGGGTCTGATGCTGTTGGACCATGCCGTGATTGGAGCGCTCATCTCCAGGAGGGCCAGGTCATGCTGGGGGAAGGTGTAGCTGAGAGGGATGACATTTTGGGAGATTTGCTTGATATTTTCGGTGCAGAAGAGGGTCTGACATCCCAAATAGGCTCTGATATTCTCGGCTGCTATGCCCACGGAGCAGTGGGCAGCTGTCAGGATCCAGTTGGAGTTGATGATGGAGCCTCCGCAGAAGAAGGAGGAGTCCAGCAGCAGATGAACCATCCATGGGAACTCCTCGTTCATGGCCAGTTCACCATTGATGATGCGAGTGTAACGAGAACGACCACATGCACTGGCTGATCTTGATTCAACATTTCTGCTCTGCAGAGAACTCATGTCTGCTCGGGTCTCAGGGCCAGCCAGGTTCTGGGCTCCTCCTGAACCCCGTATCTGAGGAGAATTCGAATTTTCAACCAATTTTTTTAATGGAAATTTCAAGTTTTTGTGAACTCACAAGACAATGAAATCCGTTGCCGGCTCTGTTGCCATCAATCCTGTGTGAAAACGTCAACTCCACAATGTCTTTGTTGGCGGCCAAGGGGATTTTGACATTGGTCTCAGCCCCTTGTTCGGTGCACAATGAGCTCGTGTTGTTGCCAGAAGAGGAGGAGGTGATGTCCAAGAAGTTCTCTTTGCGGCAAGGGAGATGCAACTCGTAGCAGAAGAGATCGATGCCAACTCCTTTTTGGACTCGAATATTGAAGGAACAACTGAAAAGTAGAATAAAAGACTTAATAAAGTAAGTGCATACTTTTTAGATGAATGATGAAATTATTGTTTTTTTTTTGGTGATTTACTCTGTATCAAGAGGTGCTTTCTTGGGGTAATTCTCGCTCTTGATGGCAAATGTAGTGCCATCAAAGAAATCCACAGCCTCATTTCCACACTGGAGAAAGGAAGGTTTAGGGGTCTCAATTCCCTTGAGAAGTTTTTGGGCCACAAAATTGACATTGGGTCGGTCTTCATTGGAAACGGGATTCAGGCCTTCGAAATTGATCTTCTTCAAATTGTCACAATAGACAAGAGGCGAAGTAGTTAGTACTCCAATCTAAACAAAGAAAAAGAAATCTTGAAATGATACTCGTATTAAGTACCTTGTTATTAACATCTCTTGTTACCAAGAAGAAAGAGAAGAATATCATGACGATTTTTGGCTTTAAAAGTAAGCAACAACGAAACTTCTATTGCTCCTTTAGAAATGCTACTGTGCTTGGTACCGCTTAAATCACGAATAACTTATATATAGCCCGATTGACAGTTGTACTTAGCTTAGTCTCGATTGCAAAACAATTGCTTTGATTTTTGTGCAATTTTGATGCTTCCATTTCAAAGGCCAAAAATTGCAGCAATTGGGATAGATTATCCGCTATTCCTGTTGTTTCCCTGATTGCAACTGTGAATAGTCGAAATTTGCGGAATTTTTTGCGCAAATTTCCGCTTTTGATTGTGATTCCGCTTTCGATTGTGCAAAGTCGAGACAAACACCTGTGAGCTGCAGTTGCAACCATTTGCAATCATGTTTTCGAGGCAGGCCACACGTGTTGATTCGTTTGGGAGAAAGTGCCAGAAAAAGGCGACTTAGGATGCAATGTTTTTTCGGGATAGAACTTGTAAATGTAAGTAGTCATTTTTGGCTCTTATTGTCTGGTTTTAGTACAATACGGAATAAAAGAAAGTGTCTTTAAGCCCCTTTGAGTTAAGCAAAGACCTCTTTGAGTTAAACAAATTGGACATGAGCAAAAACAGACCCTTCACAAATGGACACACACCAAATATCATCAAAAAGCACATTCTCTATGCTTGTAGAATACAAAAAGAAAACTCTAGTGATCAATTTTACAAAAAAAGGGCAAAAAAAAACGAAAATTAGTATAAAATACTATCCACAATTTGGATCTTGATTGATATACATATGTGGACAATTCGTTTTGCAACAAATAGCGTTTAGCAACTCGTAGCAAAGAATTGGCCAATTTTAATATATGAATTGGTCACATATTCAAGTGCTGCTCTTCATGAATCTTGTCATTGTTTTGATGTCTGTCCCTGAAGAGTCCGTCCATGCGCCAGACGCTGAACGCGTAGTTGAGCGACTCCCTGACCCTCTCCTCGTCGGCGCCCTGCTCGAACCGATCCAAGTCGTTTTGATCCAACAATTGACAGAGGAAGTCGATGTAGCCTCTGGCCAATCGGAGAGTTTGAATTTTGCTCAATTTGTCGGAAGGAAGCGTGGGAATGAGTTGTCTGAGGTCGGCGAACGCCTTGTTCAGGCTCATTGTGCGCTCGCGCTCGCGCACGTTCGCCTGCGCGCGTTGGGCGAGCAGGTCGGCCTCGCGACACCAGCGACGACGACTCCGGCGACAAGAGGGACTGCGGCGACCACCGCGGGGCGCCGGGGCCGCGGCCAACGTGGGGAGCGTCGTGTCCGCCGCCAACGCGTCCAGGGACAGCAACAGCGGCTCCGACTTCGGCCACGACAACAAGGCCGGCAACATGTTAGCCTCCGAATCCATCACGATTTGATACAGATTTGATTTGATATTGATTCTTACTTATTGCCTGTTTGAGCCCGGATTCAAGACTGGCCCGAAGATCTTGGGGCTCAAATTTGCCCATGGGAAGATGGAGCTAAGGGGCGGGGCTGGATCAGTGTACCAAACGTCGTTTCAGAAGAGATTCTCCGTTAAAACACACTACATACATCTTTATTTAGAGTCTCTTTATTAAGAAGCTACATTTTCATTACTAGGTCCAGTATGTAAATAATAATAATAAATAGGATTGCTCATTATTCATTAAGGAGTGCGGTAAAAATCTATTGTGGTATATGTTTTGGGACTAGGGATGGATGAAAACAGTGCTGTATTGTTAGAGATGGATGAATGAAATTGATTTGAATATATATTCTGTGCTATAGTACATTTATTGAAAAATTCACTTTGTAGTGGACCCAAAATGAATGTGGGATGAAGGAGGCGTGGTTGTGTATTTCGATGTTGCCGTATTGATCCAATTAACAACTCGATTTCGGTCATTTCTCTCCATGCATCTCTCCATTTTGGGAATAAAACAATTGATGGGAGCCAAAGAAATGTATCATTATTCTGTATGCATAAATGTATTAGTTATCTCAATGGAATGGGTAGTCAAAAATGCCATTTACTACAGGACAAAACGTCCTTTTCCGCTCATGATTTTTGCACAAAAATTGCAAGAAAATGTGCAAAATCCTCATATTCTTGGCGAAAAACTAAGCCAAAAATTCGATGGAAATTTGCCACTAGCTCCTCTCCAATCACCACAATACCCTAGATTGGTCATTTTTTTATATTTTGCCCAAAGGTGTTCCATTTTAGGTCACTTTAAAAGATCACTTTAAAAAAATTGGCAGGAATTTTTTGAAGCCCATTTTATAATCTTTTAAATTACGGAATAACTGATGAGATCAATAAATTATAAAATGTTTTTTGGCGGCATCCAACAGGATGGGAATTCATGTTTCTGAAAAATGCGACAGCTGACAATACCATGACTCCCATCAGCTGACGCCAGTACAATGACATTATTAACACAGCTTGCGCCACTGTCATAAGCCAAATGATGTGTGACCAATACATTAAATGTTTAAATGCAAGAAAAAGCGTTTTAAATTTCATCTGAAGTTACAATATATCTCAAAAAATTGAGAATCACGAAATATTTGGCATGAAAAACAATAAATGCCCTCCAATTCATCCTTATTCCCTTGGCCCATTAACTTTCGTTACTTTTGCGCGACTTTTTTTGGCGCTTTTGACGCGCATTTCGGGGACTTTTTAGGCCAAGTCTTTCTGGTCACACAACCTTCTCGTTTTGGCCACTACACAGTGGCGTTGTCGTTGGTGGATCGCCGCCCCATCATGTCGAGCTCGGCGTTCGAGCTGCAGGACGCGGACGGCGCGGTGCCCATCGACCTCGCCCAGACCACCTTCGACACCTTCGACGACCACATTCGCCACAGCAGACGACGCAAAAGGATCCGAGAAGAGGATGAACAAGGACACAGAGCTGGACGAGTCCAAGTTCTCCTCCAACCCTGTGTACAACAAGATCCTCGTTCTCTAATTCATGTTTTTTGCTCTTATATAAAGTGTTGATGAAATGTATTTTGTTCTTCTTGTTTTTAGTTGTTGGCGCGGTGCGTGGATCCGTCGAGTCGGCGCGTCTCGCCCACGTTGGAGCGGCTGCCGGTGGAGCGCGTCGCCCTCACGCTCGCCTTCGAGCCCATCGTCAGCGACGACGAGGACCACGTCGACGTCGACGACCAGCAGGACCTCAATCCTTCAAACAACAATGAGATTTCCTTGCAACCCTCTTATTCCGAGTCCCATCGAAGATTGAGTGGCGCCAGGCACTCTCTCAAAGCGACCAGTGACAATAAAAGCATAATAGAGGAGAGGAGTCCCAGTGTCCCTAGTGAAGTTTGCGTGGTGAGGTTGAAGAGCGGCGAGACGATCCGAGTGCCGAGACACATCGCAGAGAAGTTTCGACGGCGACACGAGGAGCGACGGAGACGTCAGGCCGAGCTGGGCAAGAGGAGCAGAATATCTTTGGCCAATACTCTTAAATCTTTGGATCCCAAGGCGAATGCGACTTCCAACGAGGACGAAAACCCTGCTAAAGATGATTTTGTCCACAAGAATTCCTCTTTGATGCGCAGCACCTCCGATCCCGAGAACACGAGTTTGGTCCGAATCAACTCTGCGGAAGAGCTGTCGACCAATGAAGCAGTTCCTTCTAAATCCGCTTCTTTGTCCCAGCACCTGTCGAGGTTGTCGACGAGAGCTTCCTTGCTGAAGGGACCGAGGATGGTCAACGGGTCCATGCTCGGATCCGTGCCAGGGCCGCGGTGCGTCTGGCTCACCAAGAATCAAGTCGGAAGTACAGAAAACACGATGCAAACCCCAAGTATTGCAACTGGTGCGTCGATTGGCCAGATTCAGCCTTTATCTCCTACAGCGACGATGTTGAGTAGGCCCCAATTGGTGCGTTTGCCGCATCCTGCTGGGCCTGGAAGCCCCTCGATTCTGGCCAGAAGCAACGGCATGGGTCCAGTGACATTGCAGGTGAACGGATCGCCAGTGACTGCCAAGCGTCTCTTGGTTCTGACGGCCAACAGCGAGACGACGAGACAATTGTTGTCGCCCATCAAACAGCAGCCAGGCGGGCTCCAAGGTCAGCAATTGATCAATCTCAATGACGTGGCCAACGGTCGCATTGTGAGAGTTAAGGGCGATGCCAATCGAGTCCTCTTCAACGGATCCAAGTTCGTGGCCAGCGACGACAATTCTACTGTGATCTCCTCCGTGGACGACAAGGAAGGCGCCAATGAGCACAATGAGAAGCTGGAGTGAAGAGAAAGAATGAATGAGATCGGCTTCCATTGTTGCTCATTGGGAAGGATGTTTTACCAACTTGCTCACGAATCTAGAGAAGAACTCACTGATACATTCTCAAGTGCAACCTGCTATTGTTTATAAGCCGAATGCTATTTTGTGTGGCGTTAACCAATTCATGGACTGATGCATTCAACACGCTCAATCATTTTCGTACAACCAAACCATCTTCACTCTTTTTCAATCACATTTCCGTCATGCCTTCGAAATTCCTCCTAGATCTTCCACATAACGGTAACAAAAAAGACTTCTTTTTTGTCCATGGGTAAACCAACAAAGACCGTTGTTTCTTTTCAGACAATTGTAGTGAGAGGCGACTTCCAAAGCTGTCACTGTGACTCACTCTGGGCTGTTTTCTGTCCAACAACAAAAGAAGATGTTATAACAACCACTAGATACTCGGTTCATTAGCAACGACAGTGGTCACACATGAGCGATTACGCGTTCATTGAACCAAAATTAGACTGAAACCAAGTATAAAACTTCTCAAGTTTAGTACTAAAAGTGGTAATGACGTCAGTGAGGGCTGTGACACGTGATCGTCATGCATGACGACGCCATCCATCCGGCCAAAAGAAAGATTGCCTGAGTCCGCAATTAGTTCAGCAGTCAGTAGTCCCTCAACTCTGCAACCGAGCACAAGTAGCAAACCAATCCGAAACTCAATTCTAGGTGAAAGAACTTCATCACAGGATTTGTTTCGAAAGTGGTTCAAATAAGGCCTCGGATCAAAATGCACCCTTTTACACTATTCCTAGTAACCCTCATGACATTCAACTCGTTGGTAAAGGAGAGCAATTCGATTTTGCACACGGGCCTGACTCCGGCCTCGACTCGACTTTTGCAAAGGCCACCCCTAAGTCTCCTATCATCTCCAAGTTTGTTCAAGCCCTCTTTGCAAATTTCGACCAGATCCTCGAATTTGGGGCTGAGTCTGGTGCGATCGAGGCCGAAATTGGCGGGATTCCTCGTCTCCTTCCCCCAGAAGAAGTTGTCCAGGCCCGAGCCGAGGGCCACCATCTTGCACGAGGACAAGGACGAGGACGAGTTCGTGGTGCCGCCGGGGTTCAAGGTCTACGAGGCGGTGCCGGGAAGGGAGACACGCCCTTCGAAGTGATCCTTCTTATTCAATATACGTATAAAAGTTGATTACATGAGCTATTTTTGATTAACATCTTTTATGTCTTAGATCTGGAAGTTCTTTTTGTACTACGGTTGATGATAAAGTGTTTTGAGATTGACCTTGAAACTGTTGTGGTTCGTCGATATTTGAAGATTCTTCGTGTGGCGATTTGTCCTTGTGATTGAGAGTCGAAATGCGAGTTGGATTCCAATATAAAGATTTTTTTCTTATCATATCTCTCCTGATTGATTATAAAACTTTTTTTCAAAATAATCACTCTATTTTAAAATAACAAATAAATACTCGTATCATTGAAACTTTGGGGAATATCTTCAAATCGACTTATAAACATGTGTCCAATATACACTAACTTTTTTGTCACTTTTAAGCAAGAGATTCGATCAATTCCTTTCACCAATATATTGAAAATTTGGCAACAATAACCAAAATAATAGTTTGCTTTAAGCCAAATCTGAAGTTGTTATGAGTTCCATTGCAGAGATGGGAGTCGCAGAAGCAGAGCGGCCACTTCAAATTGTCCAGAATTGTCTCGGAGCACTCATTAACGGCTTCAAATGAACCGCAGAAATGTTGTCGATTCGGCTCAGACGCAATTACTGCGCAGCTTCTGACGAAGGGACAGAAACTCTGGACAACAGAGGGAGCAATGCCCACGTAGCACATCAGACCGTCGGCAGAAAGCGCTTCATAAGCAAATTTAAAATTAAATAAAAAATAAAATGTTGTTCTCAAAATAAATAAATATTTAAATTCGATTTTTGTTACCGTGCTCGTTGTCAAAGTTGCACAAGTGAGTTTGGCAGTAGCAGGCTTGGACAGTGGCGACGCCGAACACGTCGACGGGGCCGCAGTCGGCCCGCGACTCGTTCGAGCATCCGTATGTTAGATCAGGTACTAATTAGAGAAAAACATTAGTAATAAAAGTTAAAGATTGAAATATTTAAAATTGATTTTGTTTCATAAAATATTTTGATTTGTTTAGTACTGGTTTGAAATGTGACGCAGCTCTGAGCGTTGTCGTCGCATTCGGTCTCGTTGCCGAAGCCGCCGACGCCGGTGTAACATCGGAGGGAATGAGAAGAACCTTAAAAGACAAAGATTTTTTGCAATTTTCAGTTGTTCAATAAATTATAGACGCAATTCGTGATGGAAAGATTATTTGAGAAAGTTTTTTCAAAGCTTTACGTGAGTGCAGAAGCAGGAAGATGTTGATAAAAAGGATTGATGTTCCTTCAATCTTCATTTTTGTATTAAAACGAATGTTCCTTTTTTATGTTCTAATAAGAATTGAGTGGTAGAAAGCGATCTTGTGGCCACACTCAATTTTTCAGGTATGGTTACCCAAGGTCTGACTCACAAAATGGGCGCAGACATCGGGTTGACCCATCCATTATTCATCAGAGCTGAGTACATTGGCCAGAAGCTCTATGAGCTCTTTGTGGCTTAATAACTCTCTCATACCAGGGAGCAGAAAAAGGAGCTAATGTTAGATCAAAGCAATCCTCGTAATTTTCCTCAATTTTGCTAAATCGACCTAATTTGAACACTTTTACGTAGAGCACAGCCTCGAAAGGCCATACAAAAAGTAACATTTCTGGAAGCTTCTTTGGAAAAAGCCTTTAGATTGGCATCCATCACAAGAAGAAAAAGCAACAGCTAGGGCATGAGAATGTGTAGCACACATTAACATATAAACATAGTATGTGATACAAATTGCTTTTTAGATGTGACCTCAACAAAAAAGCGAGTTGTCACTAAAAGCCTTGGTCGACCTCCTTCGACGAAAAGAGCAACAACTGGGCGACATTAAAGAAATATGTCAATATATAAGATGTGGAGCAGAATATGCGAGGCTGTAGTCCCAAAAAGTCAAATTTGAGCACTTTCTAAGAACTTCTACCTAATCGCGGGCCAAGCTTTCCCCACTCGAACTCTGGCTCCGAGCCATATTCTCTCTTTTTTTTACCTCTTATATGTAGTACACAAGTACTATATGTAGAAAGTGGGTAGGCCTACTTCTTGGCGTTCATTCCTGAAGGCCACACACGCTTTTTTTGCTTTCTTTATAGTGATCACGCCTCATTCGCTTCCCCGAATCCCTTCCTTCAAGTCGATCCTCATGGCTTTTTCACCAAAAAAAGAGACTTAAATAATTAATAAAAAGGATTAAAAAATGATGAATTTCGATCCAATTGGGCCTCCGATCTGGAACTTTTCGGGATTGCAAACAGTGCCTCCAACCCCGCCACCCCGAAGTAGAACGAGTAGCACTTGGTCCTTGGCTAATACCAGAGAGGAGCGTTGCACCTCGACTTGGGCGTCGCGGTTCAGAAATTTCCGAAATCACAAGACAAATTCAACCAAAAGATCCATTTCGCATTGGAATGTGGCCCAATTGGTGCACAATGAAGAAGTTTCTTGTCTGAGACTTAAATCGGTGCCACCTGAACCCAGATCCGACTCTCAATCTTCCTTGGATTCCTCCATGACCTCTTTAGTTGCGACGAATGACAGCAATGATTGCAATAATAAGCGACCCGTGAGGCCACAGAGACGCAGGAAGGGGATTAATAAAGCTTTGTTTAATGGAGGGAAGGGGGAACAATTGACCACCATTGATGAGACCTTGGCCAATAACAATTCCGATAATAATGGCAATGACAACAAAAACAAGAATAACAATGGTGATGAGAATGAACTTAAACGTAATAATAATGATAACCCAATACTGAGGGCTGAAGTAACAACTCACGAGAGGAAATACAGTGATAATAATGGCCATAAGAGGGGTGAGAATGGTTTTGTGCAAGAAGATGTGATTGAGGAGGCAAGTGGCGTTTTCAGAGTTCGATTGAGAACCAGAAGAAGCGAATACTTTGACGAAGACAAGAGAAATGCTCTTTATGTGCCTAAGGAGGGGGCTCAACAAATGGAGAGTGACTTGAAAACGAGCCAAAATCGTGATAACGAAAGCGAAAATGAAATGGATAATACTAGTGGTACTGCGAAGGACGATGATAACGGCAGTGGGAGTGAAAGTAGTGAGGATGAAAATAGCAATGGAAGTGATGAAGATAATGAGGAAAGCAGTGACGCTGACCCATCAGATTCTCAAGATCAATCGGGGGAAGACAGAATGTCAATAAAAGAAGATAGAAGGCTAGAAGAAGTCGAAAATGAGAGCAATATAAGCAATGAAAGTCAAAGTAAAGAAATTATAGAAGAAAGTAATGTGGACGAGGAACAAGGCATATGGGCAGATTTGGTCAACTCCAGTCCACAAGTAAAGAGGACGCCCATTATTCAACGACGACTCAGGTCAAAAAAAAAATCAAATTTCTCAAATTAAAACAACATTTTACAATATTTTTGGTAAATTTGATGACAATTTTTTGATTAATTACACAGGGAATTGAAGAACGAGCTTTTGAGCAGCCTGGAATCAGGCACTTTTCCCAGGGACGAAGATTTCTTGCTCATCAGTCAACATGTCTCGTGTCCAACCAGCTTGAGCAGGAAGTACGAGGACGAAGATATAATAGACTTGATTACGGACGAGGAAGCACACTTAATAAATGGCCAAAAAGTGCTGGAGGCCCTCAGGGATTTGGCTCAATTAGGACAAACTTTGATACATAATGCTCAAAATGATGGTCGAGCTAATGGCAAGGATGAAAAGAGACCAAAGACAGTTGAGAATATAGTAATGCCAGAATCCTGCGCAGCCCTAAAGGTAAAAAGAACCATGCATTCCCTACTTACACTTTTATGATACATACTTAAGAATTGATCATTTTTGCTCTATAAATCGTTTCTAAAGGGAGCAGAATCCTTATTGGCCAAATTGGGACTGCAGATAAAAGAAGAAGATGAGAAAGGACGTCAATTAATAGTCAAAAAGTCCATAAACGAAAGAAAAGATGTGTCAGAAGTTGTGTTGGATCTCGTCTTGGCGGCGGCAGATTTGACCGTCATCCTCAACCGCCACGGCCTCGTCCACATGCACGGCGACGACAACGAGTACGAGGAGAGCAGCGCGGGCAGCTACGACCTGGAGGAGCCGCCCTACGCCGAGATCGTTTCCAAAACAGTGAGAATTCAGTAAAATATCTCGAATTTTTATTTAACACTCTTTAAAGCAAAGATAATATAGACATGACGAAGCGTGATGGATAAATTGAGCTTGTTAGCGCAGAGGTGAAAGAAGTAGTGAAAGCCAGTTTGAAGTAACTCCATTTCGTAGCTATTAGTAGTTGCTCCATTCACGAAGAGTTGTTGAGAAGCAGCCAAATCCTCATTCATTCGTGATGTAGGTAACTTGTATGTAAACTTCTTATACAAGCTTCATGTTTTGTGGGTTAACCTGTAATGAGGACACGAAGCAAGGAGTGAATTTTCTTGGCTCCATTCTCATCATCCCTCCCTGTTTACTTGTCCTGTAGCTGTGTCTATTTGGCTTTGGCCCAGATTGAAGCAACCCTCCTCGACCTTTGAGCAAGTGCTCAGAACTCGGTCAGTCAAGGGAGGACAAGGGTTTCGGAGTTACTCATCTAGCACCATGGTGAGCCATTCTTTATGTGATTTTTCATTATATTCCCATTAAATGTTCCGACAAGAATAACACTACAACGACGCTTAACAGGATATGGATTCAGTTCAGAGTTAACAAAGTAAAGTTCGTTAAATCGAGATTCGACTGTTCTATTCTTAGTATGTATAGTTGTGTACAGAAGAATGTACACCGACATCTAGCGTTTTATCTAGTGCCGTTTTAGTCAATCGTCATTGGCGTTCTCATCTTCAGCGTTTACCTTTTAACATGTAGAATTCCAAGTAGACTTCTTAGACCTATGAGTTGTCATCGCAAAGCTCTTTCGTCCTCCCTTTTAAGGCCTAAAAAGGGCTGACCTTTAAGAAAGAAGATGGATGCATCAGCAAGGCCTAAAAAGCTCTGCTTTCACAATCAAAAAGCCGCATTCAAGCTCATAGAAACATCTAGTTGGTAGATCACATGATATTTGCTTCCAGATCAAGACAAGCGTCTCGGAGAAGAGGACGTTGGGCTCGCAGTTGGAGGAGAGCGAGTACGAGGAGATCATCGCGCACTGCTTCCTGTGCGGCTTGGCCGACGCCAACGTCTTCTGCGAAGCCTGTCACGACGAGACCAACAACGAGAACCACGGCAACTTCTGCTCTCACTGCGATCAGATGTTCCACAGACACCCGAGACGAGCACATCACGTCCGACGGGTAGTGCGTCTTGATCGAGTTGTACTTGTTGTTGTTGACGATGTTGCGGTTGCAGACGGAGATGGCGAAGGAGGCGTTGCCGCCGCTGCCGCCGCGGCCGCCGCAGA
>JAOXNJ010216643.1:0-13670 GCA_028566655.1 Metis holothuriae | reverse complement strand
CTGTCCGACATCGAGGTGCTGGACGTGCGCTCCAACGACAGGAACGAGACGAGCAGCCTGGCCTCGTTGATCTTCGACGACAAGAGCAACAACGACACCGACCTGGACGAGTTGCCGTTGATCGTGGTCGAGGGTTTGGCCGAGGCCGAGGCGGGGATCAGCGAGGAGCAGCACGTGGAGAACGTCTTCACCAAGATGAAGCTCATTGAACCCAGCCAACACTTTGTGCGCACCGCCATCAGACTCCCCATGAAGTATTTTAATTTTCTTTTCTCTATCTAATCAATTACCCTCAATTAAGACTAATTAAAGCGTTAATTATGTGACTAATTAGGCCTGGGGGAAGGTCGCTGGTGATGGTGGAGCTCGACGCCCTGGAGCAAGAGCAGACTTTACTAAGGCATCAAGTAATGAACACTAATAATAGTAATACGAGTACTAATGTCAGTGTTCGTCGAGCAAAGTACAGAGAATTGTGGAAGTTTTTGAGGCAAACCAACACTATTGCATCGTTGATTCAAGTCTCCAGAAAGGGGCAGGAAAAGAAACAAGACTCTTCTGATAACTTCCAAGATGAGCCTAAATGAAAACTTTTTGAGAATTTTATGGACTTTTTAATACTAAAGTGATATTATTTGACAAAATTTTCTCTGGAAAAAAAGACTTTTTGCGGATGCGCAGTGATGATGACGTATACATTGACCGGTGAAGATTTTGAGAGCAAGTGCTATGTAAAAATGTCAATCAAAATGGACAATGCCCACTCACTTCCTACACAAAATTCACTATTTGCATGATATTATAAAGCGACTTTCATAATAAACCTTTCATTTTTTATTACCTCGACTGTTTCTGCTGAAAACCGAAAAATCCTCCTGCACTTATTTTTATGAAATGTATTTCTACCTAATTGCCATATCGGGCTGGCTCAATGCCAATTAAGCGCTCAATGTCAAGAAAACTTTTGACGAAAGTAACTACCTACAAATAAGATGCAACAATTGCCGCACTTGTCACCATGCAAAAAATGTCACATTCGCGTAATAAATGCCCAATGATCGTTTTATGCACAAAAATCTGCTTAACACACTTACTTAATTAACCTTTATTAATTAAGATTGTTCAAGAATTCATTGAGAAACGAGATTGGCCACATGATAAATCCAGTCACTGGTGCTAGCCACATTGTGATAGATTCCGGGTTGCGATTCCACAGCACATCCGAAGCCCGCCGAAACAATTCCCACTAATGTCCATCTGAAATTTTCGTCGAAAATCATCAAAGGACCCCCACTATCGCCTTGACAAGCGTCTTTACTGCCCTCTTTATGGCCTGCACACAACATGTCTCTGTAAATTGTCATGTGGATCCCCTTGGACCGGTGCCACTGCTGACATTGGCTGCCGTTGATGATGTGCACGTCCACCATCTGCAGCGTGTCGGGCCTGGCGGCGTCGAGCGGGTGCACGGCGCCCCAGCCGGCCACCATGGCCACGCGGCCCTCCGCGGGGCCCGCGTGCTTCTCGGGCAGGCAGATGGGCGCCACGTGGGACGCCAGCATCGCCGGCCTCTGCAGCCGCAACACGGCCACGTCGAACCGATCTGCCTGCGGCGTGAACGAATAAAATGGATGCAGATAAATGCTTGAAACACTGAATTCCTGACTTAGCAGTGGCTCCGATAAATCGTTGAGTCTGTATTCGCCCAATGTGACTTTTATGGAGGATCGTTTCGAACGATGGACGCAATGTCCTGCTGTCACCACGTGCTGAGGGTTGATGAGAGCGCCGCCACAGCGACTGTTGCCCACCTCGATCAGGGCTTGCCAAGGGAACCTTGAGATTAAATCATTAAAGATTAAATTAATTAATTAGGTGATTAAATTTAAATTTGATTGAAATTGTTAAATAAGAGTTCCGTAATGAAGTTCACCTGGCAAATCCGGCGTCCTGGCCGCCTACAATTCGTCTGGATGCGATTCTGAGCTGCCTTCCGCAATTTTTCTCGTTTTTTACTTGGCCAAAATCGATGTCGGGGAAAACTTGCAAATCTTCATCACTGCTCAAATATTGATCTTCGTTGCTCAAGTGCAATTTGCGACTTTGCGCATCTTTTTCGCAACAAACGAAGATTAGGCCGCCGCAATAGCTGACTGCGGATCCCCATTGCATCCAACACTCCCAACAAGGGATGCACTCGCCCTGACAAGTTGCCTTCAAGGATGGGTCAGGGATCAGGGGCGACTTCAGGAACAGACTCGACGTCGGCTTCAACACCAACAACAGGATGGACAAGTTCAACGTGGAGTGCATCAGGAAGAAGTTGAGAGAAATGTGTTTAGTTATGATGGACCAAGTGAATTGGAGAAGGGAGCAGAATCGACTGAGCTCTTGACCACAATCGACTTCGCCAAGTACATATTGAAAAGTGCTCCAATTCTCAGTTCACAGTGATTATTACTACTTCCACCATTACAGCTAACATTGATCCTTCCGTACCGTAAAACTCATTTTAATGGTTATGTACTTTATCAATACTTTTACTGACAGGGACCCCTTCATTATGTGTATTGTGTCAAACCCTGATTGCAGAAACAGTTTACTATGCAACAGTAACAGTTAAGCTTGTCTGCGGCTCCAGACGAGTGTCAATCAATCAAGACGGGTCGAAACGCAGACAATTAATGGGTGCAGCAACAATTGTTGTGCTCCAGTTTCGCGTCATCCGCCCCCCGTCGATAAAACTATGACGACGAATACAATGATCTCTCTAGAATAATTACCACAATCATTGTGAACTGCAATCACCTCTTGTACTGGGTCCACTACCTGTCAATTGGCGACGCCACTCGGGGTCAATAGACAATGCCGACACCAGACGATCGATCCTCTTTGACCCAAGAACAAAGTAACATGTTGAATATGTAAACGAGTAAAGGAAATGTTCGATGTACCTACTCCTCCAGTTGGAATGCGAATTTCGGTGCTTTTCTTGGGTTAACTGTAATATTTAGTTACGCTGGAATGCACAAAAAAAGTCTTTTTTACTCGTAGATATTTCAAATCATATTGCTAAGAAAAAAATAATGCGATGTAAAAGGAAGCAGCTTTAGGTGCCAACTGCCAACATAACCAGTTATGCGTTTTTTTTCTGAATAAATGTTTAATGTTTTTTTTAATAAAGATTTTGTATACGTTGGTGCATGACAAAATAAGTAGGTAATTTGACGAAAAATGCCATAATTGGATGGATACACTTACACTTTCAGCTGGAGAAACGATCAAAATTGTATACAATCACAATTAATTAGAATAAACGAACTGACAAGCAGCATGAATTGTAATAGAAATGGAGATTGAATTAGCTGAGAAACTCGATTAATTCTCAGGTAATCGCCACTAATCAATTGTTATAGGAAGGGCAAGACTGCATGGCAATCAAGATTCGCGATGCAAACAGTTGTAAGTACGTGCATGATTACAATATCAATTCAATGATGCACTTGATGATGGATTGCTAAGTCATTGCTATCGTCAGACGGTGTTGGCCACCTCTGCATTGTTTATACCTCAATCACCCCTGATCGGTGAGCGTTCCTCCCTTAATGAAGATAAAAATAGCTTTCAATTTAAGACATCAGTCAAAAATCAGTAAGTACTTCGTTCTTACTCGGCCTGCCTGTCAATGTCAGATCGGTTGTGTTGCTCATGGACGACCAGCATCAGCGGCAGGGATAACACCACAGAGCTCATGAACGCATAAGGAATCCAGTGCGGGTTTGAGGCTTTGAAAAAAAGTACGAGGTTATTCAGATGATACTTTTTGTCTTTATGAAACACAAATCTCAATTACCTATCCACGGAATGTCGAAGAGGAACAGGAAGATCATGCCTACTCCATTGTAGAAGCAAGTAAGGAACCCACCCACGACTCCCTCTGACACTGGGTAAACAAGCTCGACTGTCATCTCGAAGAAGATGGGACCAGACGAGTAGGTGAGAGAACTGGCCAAGATCGTCGAAACGAACAATTGCACTGCAACGTACAAAAATACTATATAAATTTTAATCAATGCAATTTAAAAAAGCTAAAAACTTACCAATGGAGAAAGGAATGACTCTGAGACAGAGCAGACCCAGCCAAATCCAAGCAGCCACAGCTACAATCATGATTATGCTCAATGTTATTTTCATGTGGCCTCGGAGGGAATCCACTATTCTCGAGACCAATATCGTGCTGACGCAATTGCCCACTATGGACCACAGACCAATATACCCTATGAGCTTATCCTGAAAACAGAAACGGTTTACAACATGGCAACATAGATTGATTAAACGTGTGCATAGCCAACTCTGTTCTCAGGGTCCCCAAGGGGCAGAGGCATGAAGGTGATGTTCATAACCGAGTACCAAGACGCAATCAGTCCATTGAAGAGACTGAAGCTGGCTGTTAGAAGAAGTGCATCTCTTTTCCTGCCAAAACATCAGTATTGAAGTATTATCATTAAAAGTTGTTTAATAACTGCATAAATGACCTACTTGAACATGTGGCCAATGCCGGCCAGAAAGTCCATTCGGGCCATTGAGGAAGTGGTACTAGGAGGCCTTGGCGGCTTCGAGGGGAAATAAACTAGAATGGCCAGAAAGCATGCACTCACCAGTGCACATTCTATAAAAGTATAAATCTCTGGTATGCAATTGCAAATGTTACTTTATAACCAAAAATCATAGCTCAATTGGAAAATGCTTGACTGACTAACCCAGATACATCAGACAATCGATCCTGAACTCAATGAGGCTCCTGACTTGGGGCTCGAGATCTGGGCACTGACTAACGTTGCCGAAGTGGGAGCCGTTTCCGAAGTTGTCGGTGTTGTTGTCGGGCGGGTCGGGCACGATGGCGGGCGCGGCCACGAAGCTGAGGGCGTTGCCCAAGTTGTTGAAGACGATGGCCACGGCCGTGGCCGTGGTGCGCTCGTGCACCGGGAACCAGGCCGACGACACGGCCGACGGCGCCGAAAACACCACGATGCCCGCCATCCCGTTCAGTATGGCGCACAAATGGCAGCACCTACGATAAAAGCGCACTCCTTCATAACACTTTTAAATCGCAATTAATTGAGTAATGAAGTATTAATACAGGGTGAAGGCGGAGAGGGTGAGCGGCATGCAACGGAGCAGCGTGCCCACGGCCATCATGGACGCCGTCAGCACCATCGAAGCCCTCAAACCTTAGCAGGAAATTAAACATTATTATGGCATAAATTTACTGGTTAGTTTTTTGCATTAATTTACTTTTATGTTGAGAAAATTGAAATAAATACCCTTTGTCTGGAAGAACCACATTATGGGTACCACGGGCACAATGTACATGATGTTTCCCCAGTTGCCCATCATGGCCAGAGTGAAGTCGGTCCACGCGGGGCAGAAGACGGCCAGCAGGGAAGCGGAAATAGGCCCGAAACTGTTCCACACCATGCCCTGCACCAAGATCAAATAAACATTTATGTTAATGAAAAAACATCAAAATGACATCAAAATGTGAATAAGAGGAGTCTCTACCTGCAAAATTCCTAGTAAGGAGAAGACGGCCAAGATGTACCATCTGCTCTTGTAGACGTGCACCTCGGCCACATTGGCGTCGACGTCGTCCACGAGGGCCGCGGTGTCCTCGCTCGGCCCCTTGTTCTCGAAGCTGTTATCCTCGGCCATGTCGGGGAACAAGTGGGTCACACTCTTGTCACAAATATTTGGGGACACACGTCTTATCGAGTAGTGACACGGACAGGTTTTTTATCGTGGCCAAGGCCGCGTCCGACCTCTATCACGAGAACGAGCTGTGATGTACTGCGCGCTTTTAAAGCTTCCTTTGCGCATGCGCAAAATAGAGCGCGATGATTGGTCCGTTAGGTTTGCTTACGAATTGAATCGCGGCTTCTGATTGGCTGAGCGCTAGCGTCAGCTGACTCACTGCGCATGCGCGTCAGCTGTCGCAAGCAAATCGGGCGCCGCCGGCAAGTCGACAAGCTGAGCCACGTGGAGCAGGTGAAGACGTTGTCGTCGTCGTTGTCGTTGAAGACGAAGAAGAGGTTGATGAAGGAGATGTGGCCGGAGGTGTCGTCTGCGTCTTCTGCTCGTCGTCGCGAGCTGTCCTTGACGGGCTCCAAGTTGACGTCGTTGCTGGAGTCGACCAACGACGCCATCGACCCCGACCTCTTCAAGTTGTCCGAGCTCAACTTTCTCTCTTTAACGCACTCCTCTCGTCTCTGTTCCTTGTCCGAAGACATCAACAAGTTGGGTTCCCTGAGCACGCTCATCCTGAGCAACAACACGTTGCAGGTGTTGCCGCCGGAGCTGAAGTTGCCCAAGCTCAAGACGTTGGATCTCTCCGGCAATAAAATAGCTGCTTTTCCGTCCAACGATTACTTTGTTCATCTGGTCAGTTTGGTCAGCCTGAACTTGGCCGAGAACGCGTTGAGCACCTTCGACAATCAGTCTTTGTTGCAGTGCAAGGCTCTCAGTCGTCTCGATTTGCGCACTAATTCAATTGAGGACATGACTTTCGTCACCACTGCTTGTCCCTCAACTTTGAGCGAGCTGGTGGTGGCCTCCAACAAGCTGAGCTGCCTGCCCGACGACGTCTCGGAGAAGCTGCCCAACCTCAAACTCTTGGACGTGGCCCACAACAAGCTGGAGTGCGTCCCCAAGAAGTTGGGACTGTGCACTAAGCTGAAGGAGCTCAATTTGAAGGAAAACGAAGCTCTGAAGGATACGAGGCTGAAAAAGTTAATACAGCAAAAGGGGACGAAACCAGTGCTAGAGTACATAAGGCAACATGGAGTCGTTTCAAATGAGTCCGATGATGCGAAGTCGAAGACGTCGGGAAAGGCGTCTAAAACGAAGCTGAAGAAGGAGAACAATCACAGAAAGGGTGAGACTGAGGTCGAGGAAGAGAAGCCGCTTTATACCATCGAAGTATTAAAGACGTCTAAGGGTCAAACTATCTTGATGGACACTGCCGCTGTCAAGGATGTAAGAGGTGTGTTGGTATGCTGTGTAGTTCGCAACGTCGACTTGAGCACTCAGAAGCTGAAGAATTTCATACAAATTCAAACAAAGCTTCACGAAGGCATGTGTCAGCGTCGTCTGGCTGCTACAATTGCTACACATGACTTTGACAAGCTGAAGTTTCCTCTTTTGTACACCACGAAAGAGCCATGTGAGCTGTTTATAACACCTTTGAACGGTCACAAGAAGCAGGAGGCGACTGTTTTGGTTTCCAAGCTGAGAGATGAGGCCGAAGCCCTGCGCAAAGAGAAGAAACGCAACACCGTCTCGGGTCTACACAAATATCTGTCTCTATTGGATGATCTGGAAAGCTACGCATGTCTGATTGACGCCAAGGAGGAAAACAACAGAGTCGTTTCGTTTCCTCCGATTACTAATTGTGAGGAGACCAAGATTGATTCCGATACTAGAAATGTGTTCATTGAGGTCACTAGCAGCAGAGAGCTGAAGATGGCCAAGCTGGTCGCCGATGCTCTCATTGCGTCCATGGTCGAAGCCGGACTGGCCAGAAGGCAAGTTAAGGAAGACACTAGTAGTAGTAGTAGCAGCAGCAGTAGTGATTGCAGCTCCGATGAAGAAGCCGAGATCAATCCGGTGTTGCAAGTTGAGCCTTTGAGAGTCTTGGACAAGGATGGAGGTGCGCTGAGACTCGTCTATCCTTCGAGAGTGGATCTTAACTTCGATGCCCAGAGAAGAATTCGGGTTAACAGAAAGTGAAGTGAAATAGCCCAAAAGAAAAAGAGGTGAGGAAAAGTTTTGGAGTCTATTCCGCTTGTCGCTTCTCAGTTACTAACACCTTCTTTCATAATGTGGCAATAATGAAGTTTATGTTTGGCCTATGTGGTTTTGCTAACAGTAACGTTGCCTGGTGCTGCCTCTTCTCAACAAAACATGTGAAAGAGAAGACGTGAGGGAATAAATTTTATTAGGATGCGTGCAGGTTGTGACAAAAAAGCTCAGCCCGTCCCTTTCCTTCATACAATAATTTTTTTTCTTATTTTTATTGCTTTCATGGAAAGAGGCTTGGTGGCCACTTGTCGCGATCACGCCACGGTACTGCAATGTGTGCCGTGGGAAAAGCAAACAGTAGCGAGCGTCACGAATGGTCCTGCAGACTGTGGTGATAGGCAAATTTAATTTCAAGTAACAATATTAGTGAATAATGATGTAATAATGGCCCTTGGTCAAATTTAAATGTGCATTTACTTAAGACTTACTTACGTGCATAAGTTTCGATGTGCTAGACAGAAGCCTCAGAGGCAAGATTTTTTGTGCAGAATTATTTGGCGGAATGGCAGAATTACCGCTGTTCACCTTGTAGAGTTCATCTGACTGCATTTCATTGTGATTATTTTACCCTGGATGCAGCTCATCCTTTTGAAATTTCACACTAACTGCATTTCATCGTGGTCATATTTCACTTGTGTAATATTTTGCTTTGTTCTAAAATCTATAAAATGGAAGCCAAAAAATGCATTTTACCTTAACAAATGACTTTAATTATCCCAACCTAACCTAACCTAACCTAACCAACCTAACCCCTAACCTATATTTTAACCTTAAAAAATGCTAAGATGAAAAGCAGTAAGGGGGAAATATTCCATAAAGCGAAATAACCCAAGATGAAAAGATGCAGAGGGTGAAATCTTAAAAGATGAGATCAGTCTCATGATGAAGTGAGGGTTAAGGTGAAAAGCATGCACACCAATTATTTGAAAGGCCTTCAGTGCAAGGAGACAAATATGCCCGAGAATAATCTGTATTCCCTTTGAATTAGTGTTTTGTTATGAGGTGCTAAATGAAGCAAGAATTCCGGGTGGTATAATTAATTAATCGGTTTTTATGCTGTAGTTAGCCGAGCATCTTTTGTATTTGCACAACTTTTAGATGTTCGAGGTCGTCTTAAAAATATTGCGTTTAACTGGCGTTGATTTTACACGTGTAAATTCCTAATGAGTTCTTCTAGAAAAGTATTGTTTGGTTGCAGAGATAAGAGAGCATTGCATGCAGGCAATTGTTAAAATAGGTATGGAGTGTCCTAATTATAAGCAATTCTTGTCTGAACGTTCTCGTATTATCTACATACCTACAAAATGAGTCGTCATCATATACTGAGGTACTGTATTCGTTTCTTCTGAGAAATTGACTCATGTACGAGAACAGAAGTATTTTCTTTGCTGCTGTAGTTTATTGCTTAACTTTACTTTAGAAATAGTGTAATCCAATTATGAAAAATCGATAGAAAGGATTTGTTGCTTTTGGTAAGTCATTTTGCGTTGTCCTCTATTCCGGTTGCTTTCTTCATTTGGTTAGGCAATTCCAATCTTGCTCAACAAGGGATAAGTCCAGGGGGCACTTGAGCAATTCCCACATCAGAATCAACCTCGCTTGGAATACTCATGGGGAGTTCTATCCAGCCGTCTTGAGCATTGTATCTTATCGCGTTTTCCAGCTTGTCGCCGATAACAAGAAAACCGTTCTGATATTGAGTGCTGGGGACCCTGGACACCGCCTTGGGCAAGCTTTGGCCGACGGTCCAAGCATTAGATTCAAAGTCGAAGATTTGCACCAGCTGCAAATCACCACCACCACTTACATAGCCTCCGGCAATTGCGTACTAAAGGAGATAATAATCGACTTACATTAATTAGATACACATTAATCTTCTTAGTAACTTGGGGTCCAGGTCATTAGGAGCTCCTGTCGGCCATCACCGCCAAAGAAGGCCCAGGACTTGTAATCTATCGAGGCAACAATATATTGACAAAAAAAAGCCAAAGTTGGTTATTATGATACATTCTCACCATAGGAGGTGACTTGAGTTGAGAAATCAGCTCTCAGTCTGTAGGACTCAACCCATTGAGGCTCTTCTCCCTGGATGTCCAAGTAGTGACAGTTGGCCGGACCTCCCCCGCAGATGGTGACATTGCCATCCATCATGCCCCCAAATGGTCTTTCATTAATGTCAAAAGGGTAATCATTCAAGATGCATCCCGAAGCATCTGACACTCCTCTAAAGACTCGAACCTCATCATCAAGGAAGAAGTCGCCCCCGAAAACCAATAGCTCAAAACCTAGGAATGACAACAACCTTTGAGAATCCCTTGCAAGCTCAAAAACACCCTATTCAAACCTTCTTCAGGAACGCAGGTGTAGGTCCCTGTCTGGCACTGCTGGCAATCCTGAGAGAGTTCTCCACACTCAGCGAGGAGGGAGCACTCATTGCTGTCTCTCTCGAAGGTGTAGCTCAAGCATTCGTCACATTCTTGAGGCAGTTCATCCGACACTCATACAGAGTTTGGACCTCAGAGCTCTCAAGTACTTCTCCGCTGCAGATTCCGTCCAGGAGACACTCTGTTTCATACAGGAATGAAAGAAAGAATTTTTCAAACAATAGCACTACATAACCACATGTTAATTCTTTTTATTACCTTCTCCTCTATTAGGAGCTGCCAGCAGGATCAGGCCTAAGAGAGACCCAAGAGTGATCTTGTTCATTGTAGCTCTAGTGCTCAGATTGAACTCGGTGAAGAAGGAGCATTTTCTCTTCCTATTTATGACAAACTCAGCCAAGACGACTACTTATCTCCGACGTATTCAGAACTTCATGAAATTCAAGCAATGTGATCTAATGGGTGATGTATCATATCACAGGAACGTTCTTGTCGCCATGCCAAAATAAGTGATATTTGTTGAGCAAAATTGGACATTGAATGCATAAAATACGTGACGTCTGAGACTACGTCAAAGTTGCTGTAGGGGACAAAATGACCAGGAAACACTTCATATTTTCAAGATTTTTCTTGCAGAGAGTGTTAAAACTGATAAGCGGATTCATTTTTGAATAACACACATGTTTGAGAGACTTTTAATGACCTTTGCCTTTGCCTTTTAATGATTTTTCCTCACTTTGCTTCAATTGATCAAATTCAATGTGAAAAAACTGAAGAGTGATAAAGATGATATGAAAGCAAGACTGGATGCAAGCCATCCCTATAAGGTAAAACTGAGATACAGTACTAGCAGAGTGATTCATGCAAGGTCAACAGGACGCCGTTAACACTTCGTTTTCTTCGTTCTTTCTAGAGACTTTAGACTTACTTTAACTAAGGTTTAAATTGCGATAGACACAAGCATCAGAGACTACATAATACAGCGACTTGCTGAAAGTGGAAGGACCACTTGGTTGGGCCCGCAGTGTTACGTAAGAGGTGAACGACGCAATTTCGCATCACATGTCGACGAAACGTGCTCATTTTTTTCGTATCTCAACACTGAACTTTGAGCTCACAATCAGGTTGCTTCAAGCCTTTATAAAATGCATTACATACAGCTCAATTTATGTAGACCATGTGTAGTTGATCATGAGTGATGTATTAGTTCGTTTTTCAAAGACAAATGTCGCGTCCAACAAATCTCGTTCGAACAAGATCAATCAATGATTTTTTGTTTATCAACACACAGTGTTGAAAATGCACTTGACAGTTGACCTGACCCAGTAATGAGAGGTCAAAGTACAAAAGAAGTGTAAAAAATGCACTAAACGAGCTGTGGCCAAAGTACGAAAAGGGAGTGAAAAAAGTCGTTTTTAGTGGGTGCAGTACAAAAAGTGTTTCAAGGCGGGAGTCAAAAAGTGTAAAAACTTCACTAAGAAAATTGGCTTGAAAATGCAGCCTTGCAAAAAAGTTGTTGCAAAGAGACAAATTTGTGCTTGAACATGTTTTTTTAAATGAACTTGGATTTAAAATTGGACTACAAATTTGATTTAACGTGGCTAAATATGTATGTCGATCTGAGTCTCAGATGGCATGGAGCATCTCCTGCTCCCTCTTGCTCTGCTTGTCGACGTCCCTCTCCTTGCTGACGTGGTCGTGGTGGAGGCCGGGGAACCACTCGTTGTCGGGCCTGACCACGACGAAGCCTCTGTTCTCGATGTCGTCGTCCAGGAAGACGGCGCCCAACTCCTCCTCCAGGCGGCCCAGGGCGAAGTCGGGGTCCAAGGAGAGCAGCTGGCGAACCGGCAGACGCAAAGTGTGCGTGGCCCTCTTCTCCAAACTCTCCTATCAATCATTTTTCATTCAACATGCGATCTTACAGTCCAAAATACACATTTTAAGGCCAATTTTTGATTAACACCGACTTAATTACCAAGCGGCAGTCAGAGTCGTAGAGAGTGCAGTCTCTGCTGTTGAGCAGCACATGCCTCTGCTCGTCGTTCTCGTCGTTCTTCATGGCGACGATGGCCTCGTTCTGGTCCACCCCGATGCGCAATTTGGAGCTGAGTCTATTGAGGGCCTTGCTGACCGTAGACACGTGCGATTGCATGAGCTGGGGTCGCTTGAGGGTGAAGAAGGTGCAGTGCACGCTCTCGAAGCTCTGCACCGACACCGACCGCGAGTTCTGCACGCCGTCTAACGGGCCCTGGCGCCAGAGCAACATCAGCTCCTATTAGAAATCACATCAATCAATCAATCATATTGTTAAGAAATCTTTTTTTGATTACCTTGTGGTCGAAGTCGTGGTGGTCGTAGAGCCAGTCCTCGAGGGCGAGGTTGGCGGGCGCGTCGGCGGACTGCGAGAGGAACACCTGCCTCACCGTCGCCGCGTTGCTCGACCACCTCGCCGAGGTCAAGTTCGACCGCATCAACATGGACGACTGCCAGATGCACTTGGACGCCAAGGACCGCAGCATGGCGGAGAAGAGGGATCGAGTCGAAATTTGAGCTAGTAGAGTATGGGGTGCTCCCAGGAATGAGTCGATCGATCGACTTGCCCTCACTTATTTTTGAGCGAATTTGTCTAACAACGTCTAATTGTGGCTAATGGATCAGGTACTGACTGAACGTGATATTTTCTTATTTTAGTGATTGAGGACTTGGTGTCCGTCTAAATGCGCTGCTCCGGCGCAGATGACGAGGTAGCAGTGGAGGGCCAGAGTGAGGTGGAACCACTTGGCGGTCAGATGGAGGCCGCGGAAGGGATGAGGATGCCAGAAGCTCACGTTCATCGATTCCCTCAGAAATGCAACTCGAAACACCTTGATATGAATACACTGGGGAGAGAGCAATTGACCCCAATATTAAACGACTTCTTGCTATGAAAACGTGTACGTCTTGTTGCCACCTCCGTCCTGCTCCCAGCACGATTTCCAAGTGGGGGAAGGGTCGTTTCTTTGGTCACAGAGCTGTTAGCTGTTTCTTCGCAGTCAATACGAGCCTTCACAAAGAGCCAGTTGTCCAAAGTGCATGCAGTCTCTTCGTGATGAACAATCTCTGACAACAGCTGCCATCACATGTTCGCTCCATGAACAAAATCCCAGGTTGACTAACAGTAAAGTACCTGGCAACAAGCACTTATTCATTCCTTCTTTGTGTCTCCCTGTCAAAATATGTCATTTCTTTGATCCTGGCAGTAACAGCAACCCGTTTCTCATTTGGATTGAACTTTGGATTCAACTTTGATTAGTAGCACTTCGTCGCTGTTAAAGTACATACCAAAGTTTGTTCATGGTATGCAATAACCTTGGACATGGAGTTGGGTCGGTGACCCACAGCCAAGTTCACGAGGCCACACAGTGCTTTGATCCCGTTGCACTCCCCTAA
>JAOXNJ010216532.1:3046-16863 GCA_028566655.1 Metis holothuriae | reverse complement strand
TCCGAGACGGAGGACATGACCCTGAAGCCCACCGACAACCTCATTCTCGTCGGACACGTGGAGGGAAACGCGGCCATCCTCGAAGTCTACGGTGCCACAAACTAAAATATATTTAAGTGCTGAATTTTGACACTTTAAGATAATGCTATTGATTTTTACTCTAGTGTATAACGATGTGGAGGGCGATCTGTACGTGCATCACGATCTACTTTTGCCCTCGCCTCCGCTGGCTCTGGAGTGGCTCAGCTACGAACCTGGGCAAGACTCTAAAGGTGTGTAACTCAAATAAATGGGCTTAAAAACCAACTTCTCGTAATTTATGGAAATTTCCCTTTTCTCTGTGTTTCAGGGAATTTGGTGGCCGTTGGCAGCATGGACAGCGTGGTGCAGGTTTGGGACGTCGACCTGGTCGACTGCCTCGAGCCCGCGTTTGAGCTCGGAGCCGCCGCCAAGAAGGACAAGAAATCTTCCAAGAAGAAGGGGAAGAAGAAGCCCGATCCCATGCAGGGCCACAGTGATGCTGTGCTCAGTCTGGCCTGGAACCATCACGTCGAGTGAGCCAGTTTGAATCACGAATGCGTAAGATCAAAAGTTTAAACCTTGAAACATACATTGTTTTGGTTCCAAAGACACGTTTTGGCGAGCGGTTCGGTGGACGAGCGAGTGCTTCTGTGGGATCTGAGCCAGGGCACTGTGGCTACAGTACTGAATGGACACAAGGAGAAGATTCAGGCACTTGCATGGCACCCCTGCGAGGCACAGACACTGCTCACTGGATGCTGCGACCAGTAACACTCACAGCTTTCAAATTGAATAACTTGATTTAATGTTAAATTGTGTTGGTTTAAAATTCACGAAATTTATCGTTTAGAGCGGTACGCGTCTATGATTGTCGGGAATCGGAGAGATATCGACATTGGAAAACAGACGGAGAGGTGGAAGCAGTAGTATGGAATCACTTTGACCCTTACACCTTTTTCGTAAGTAATTTTGCTTGAAATCATTAAAACCATTTAGCGCTTTCGAGCTGTATTGTAGCTGTTAAGAATTGATTGAAGGCGAGCACAGACGAGGGGAACGTGGTGAAGGTGGACGTGCGTGACACCTCTAAGCCTTTGTTCACTCACATTGCGCATTCGGCGGGCGTGAACGCTTTGATGCTGTCACCGCAGTGCCCCGACCTGCTTGTCACAGCATCATCCGACGGTTATGTCAGAGTATGGGATGCCAATAACAACGAAATGTTGCTGGTCAGAGAGCAAGAGATGAAACTGGGCGTTTTGCATTGCCTCAAGGGTTGCATGGACGCTCCCTTTGTGTTCTGTGTCGGGGGAGACAACAGACAAGACAACCTCAAGGTCATGGATGTGCGTGAGTGGCCTGAAGGTGTGTTTTCATTACACCAAGACAATCAAACTTCTCAAAATTTGCAACTTTTAAATCTAAATGGCTTTGTGTACTTATTTGGTGTTTCAGTTCGTCGACGGTTTGGCGAAAGGCGACTACAGAACCCGTTGGAACTGACGTCCTTCGGCTTTGACACTTTGAACGAGGCTGAAAAGAGCTTGATGGAGGAAAGGGAGAAAAATCTTGCTTCCATGGCGGACAATTCTGCCAGAAACGGTTCTGTTGCAGGATATAAAAAGGGAGGGGCGGCCGCCAAATTTGCCTCAAAGGAGAGGAAAGAGTGAATTGTGTTTATAAATCGGCAATGATAGCTAACTTTGTTCCAATTATGCGCATAAGGTACGTGTCCTTCTCTCTGTATTTCGAGTGTTTTTGAAGCACAACAGAAGAGAGCACGCTAAAAATCCTCAAAATCGTGTTATTTACAAGATACTTTTTTTGGAAGTCGCCGTATAGCATACATTTTCCTTCTCCAAATTGGGAGCAAAGCTCAAGCACACAATGGGGCCTTGTAATCGAATTGCGGTTAAGAAAGGTGAAAGCTCAAAACAAAGCAAGAGTCGAACATGCGTGTTGAGGTGGGGACAGCAACCATTTCGAATATGTGACGAATTGAGATCAGTTATTCATTTTCTTTGCTCGTCTTGTCAAAATCACAGCAACGAAGGATATTCAAATTCTTTTGCCCACATCCGCAAACTTAACACAGAAAAAAGACCAGAACAGGAGGGTTTTTGGCCCAAACAAGAGGCAAAATCAAGTTTAAAGCATGAGATCAAGCAATCACTCCAAACAAACCAAATTCATTTTACAAATTACAAGAGCAAAAAGATAGGAAATGAGAGATGTTTGCGCCAGAGCTCAAAGAGCAAAGATGATTAGGACAATGAGCATGAAAATGCTGGAGAAAGTCCCCACCAGTAGCCAATGTCGCCGATCTTTAATCAGAAATTGGATTTCATGAGGCATGTAGATTCAAAGAAATGTCTTAGTGTAAAAGTTACCTCTGCCATTGCTGAATACAGTGGATAATCTTTGCATTGTTGCATCCAACTTGCTCTCAGCCCTCTCGATTTGGCCGCCCAGCTCCTCCAGTGTGGAGACATCTATGCCGCGTCTACAAGATCTCGAGGAGGGCGACTCATTCTTCACTCTTTCGTACTGTCCCCTACTCCAATTATTGCTGTTTTTGTTCTTTTCTTCTTCGTCTTCGTCGCTCTCCTCGTCGTTCTCGTCGGGGTTCTCGAGGCGCTTGAGTCTGCGCTGCATGCGCTGCAACTTGCCGCTGGTCTCCGCCACGAAGAGCTGGCGCTGCTGCAGCTGCTGCTGGCTCAGCCCGAACTTGTCCGGGTTCTCCGTCAAGATGTTGAGCGTGTCCTGCAGGTCCTCCAGGTCCCACTCGATGGAGCGCAGCGCGTTCCTCGCCTCCAGCCAAGGCCCGCTCGGCGCCGACAACAGCGAACGCGCCTTCTCCAGCGACCGAACCACCTCGCTACACAACATGTAGTACAGCAACATAAAATAGTACCCACAGTTGATTTTATTATTTCATTATTACTCCTGTACGACGAAGAAGGGATCCTCCATGCTGCGTTGTTCCGAGGGTTGACTGGCTTACTTCACGATCAGATCTGGTGGGCGTTTTCTTTCGACGAGGGGCTCCTAAATAGAACAGAACTCAATATAGTGAATGAGATGCATTCATGTTTGTTTACCAAGGCCACAAGGGCTTTCTCATTGTGGCCGTCACTACTGTTGCACGAGGGAAAGTCGTTCGGGCTTGTTCTATTCATCTCTTTATTTTTTAGTGGGATGCAGAAAATTTGCAATTGAATTTCTATCGATTTTTTCTTCAATCTCTCCAAGTTGTCATAGCTTGATTCAAAGGCCTTGGCATTGCCAATTTCGTTGTTGAAGTTCAGATCTTAGCCCACCAAAATATGTACTCTTATCGAAGCTTATCTTAGCATACCCGAACATAAACATGGCGAAAAGAAAATACCGTTTCAAGGGATTAATGACGTGACGAATGAAACGAGGGCATTGATGTTGTTCATAACTCTGTTTTCTGTTTCTTGCCTACTTTAATCATTTGGTCTTTCCTCGTTTGATCTACATGAGAGTTGGGCAAAGCATGTGAGGGACCTCTTCAAAACAAGCTTTTTTCTTTAGATTAGACATTGCCGCGATGAGAAAGACTAACGTAAGAACATTGGTAAGTATAAGTCTGTTGAGAGAGGAGAAAAGCCACTCAAGAAAGCCTCGTAGGTACAAGTAGCAACGAAAACATTCCAACTCATTACTTAAGAGCCCTAATTTGTTAGCTCCTGGTCTAAGTCCTGGAGAAAGACGTCGTCGCTGTCCTCGGCCAAAGTAATTGCTAAGGAATCGAGTCGGGTCCAAAGCTCCTCAGATGTAGCAGAGGTCACCGGCTCATTTACAGACGTGGTGCTGGAGTTGCTCGTTTTAAGGAAGACGTCAGAAAGACGAATTGGAGCCCTCTTTTCAGTCTGATAGTCTTCATTTTTCGCATTGGGGCTCTTCTGCTCAACCACGACGTGATCAGAGCTGAAAGGCGACTCTCTGGTGGAGAAAGTACCTAAGTGAGCGCATGTACGCACTGTTAATAAGATTCGTTTAAAGTCTGGAAGAGTAAGTTTTTGCTTACCTGGGGTTGCCCAGTGCGTCTCCAATGGACTAGAGGTTTCTTGCGGCTCTCTCAAGGATGGCGATTGGGAAACCAGACCGGTGTCATTAGAGAGCTAAATACAGCAAGAAATGAATCAATTTTAGACCATATACTCGTGGCTACACGTAAACGCAGATGAAGTGTGCAGTGACTTACCAGCGAAATATCTCTCCTTAATGGACTGAATGCGTCGGTGGTGTTATGGTTGGATGACTTCACGGTGGTATTGCCTTCACTGACGACGTGCGAGCTGCTCATTACTGGTTCAAAATTCGACATCTTGCTCGTCTCAAAAGCCGTAGGTTGCGTACTACGACCGGCAGGTCCATAGCTCGGCCCTTGGTGGCCAGATAATACTTGAGTCTCTTCCAGAGTCTCGTGACCGTGACAGGTCGTGTTGCTATTGTCTTTATCAGTGATTTCTTTCTCTTCGTAATCTTTCTTGAGGAGGGGAACCAAGTTGTATACAATGGCATCCGTGTTCATTGTCCAACGAGCCTTGGCCTCCTCGCTTGGCTTTATTCCAGATGTGCTGAAATTAATTTGACCTAACGGTTTCGGTTTCCACTTCGGCAGACATGATTTTAATATGTCAGCAAAGTGTGCTTCCGAATCCGTAACGCAGGGAGGTTTCTGCATTGATGACATGTCCTTGCTTAACAACTCAAGACGAACAGAAAGGGAATGGTGATGATCTTGGAAGGACTGGGCTGCTACTCTAAACGTGTTGGATGAGGTAGCAATACCTATAAATGGCAAGGAAAGTTTTAATTGCCACAAAGATCACACGTCATTAACGTGTAAATGTTTACCTGGAAGTGATTGCATTAACTCATGAGGCCTCTGAAGCAACTGTAAAAGCTTAGAATCCTCCAAAATCAACTCCTTCAAAATGTGTACAAAGCTGGATTTCTTTTGACTCAACTTTCTGACGTCTACAACATTGCTTTCGTTAGAAATGCTTCGATGCATATCTCGAATATTCTTGGATAAGTTCTGCATGCGAGACTCCAGTTGTTTTTTACTCGACATCAGCTCTAAACCTCGACCTTTCAAAAGATTCGTCTCATTCCAAAGCGTCTCCAAATTCTCCGGCATTGTGAGAGACTCAAGTTCAATCTGGACTTGCATGTATTTCGGAATAATCTGGCTCTGAGTCAAATCCTTGAGCTCAACGATGGCTTTCTCTCCCATTGCCTTCTCCGTCTGCATCAGCAAAACCAAACCATGAAACCTATTTGTTCGAATGCTATCATCACCAATTGATGGTGAAATAAATCCCCGAAAAATAGTTTACCTTGCTCTTCTGCACATTATCCTTAGCCGCATCACAGAACCTATTAACGGCCACCCTTGCGTCTTCTTGAGCCTCGATCATGCGCACCACCACCTTGTCACGTCTCATGAGCGTCTGCATGACGAAGTTGACGAAAGCAAGCAGAAAGTTGACGAACTTGGGCCCACCCGGCGTCTGCAACAACGACGCGTTTAACAAGGGCAACGAGCCCTTGTGCTCCGTCTGCAGAGAGAACAAAAAGAAAAAAAAATCATTTCGTTTATAGAATATTTTCAGCTAAAAGCCACTATTGCCGTGTTTATTGTCGACCTGCAGCTCCTTGTAACAGACGGCGAATTGCTTCCTGAACTCTGCGTGTTGGCGCCGCTCCAAGACGGGCCACGCGTCCCGCATGTGCGTCGCGCACCACTTGGCGTCCACCGAGTGCAAGAGGAACCAACTCACCTAGGAATACACACAAAAATTGCATGATGAAATAATGTTTCTGATACTCGTAAATAAACCCCGACCTGTTGAAAGGCGTCGTGATCAGAGTGCTGGAAGAGCTTGGAATCGGTGAGCACGCGTTCATTCAGATGCTTGGATTCGTGGCCACCGAAGCCCAAGAGACGCAGACTCGTCTGGATGTGCGGCAACACCCACGACTTCGGCCTGGACACCGACAACATCGGCTTCGACGACGTCATGGCGAGTGACAGTGCGAAATTGGCGCGCTCCGCGCTCTCCCAGGCTCGCCGCGTCAGCTGACGCGCGACAGCTGACACCTGCCTCCGCGACAGCTGACTCGTAAACAAAACGTGACCGAGTGACTGAGTGTGAGTCCTCGTGCGCCGGCATCAAGGAGGTGACGCGGAGTCACGAGGACGACGTAGCCCTTCATGGAGAAGATGGCCGAGGAGTGGAGCAAGATGAACATGTTGTTGTTGCTTATGTGTCTTTGGTTGTCGTCGTTTACGTGTGTGTCGGCGAACGTGAGTGGGTGCGGCGGCTTCGTGCGTATCGGCCCCGAGTTCGCATCCCTCGACCGCTCCAAGTTGAGCGTGGGCCTCTTCACACAGCCGCACTTGAGCCTCAAGGAGAGCGTCGACTTCTCGCCCTCCAACGGATACTTCTTCGTGCCCATCTACGACGACAGCAAGGACAAGAAGTACGTGCTCAAGGTCATCGCGCCCAAGGGCTGGACCACCACCCCCGAGGAGGTCTTGGTCAACACCGAGAAGGACGGGGAGATGTGCGCGGATGACGTGGTCTTCGACTTCGTCGGGTTCGCCGTCCACGGCAGCCTGAGGACCGAGGAGGGGCACCAAGGACCCAGGGACAGAGGCGTCACGCTCAAGAAGCAAGCGGTAATATAGCACCAAGCACACTTTACGGACACTTGTGTTCTCCCATTAGTTCTCATCATTTGATGTTTTTTGTAGACTGGAGAAGTTGTGCAGCGTAGCCGCACGGATGCCAGCGGCTCCTTCGTCTTCTTGGGCGTGGTCCCCGGTCAGTACCAAGTGCAGATGGAGAGACACGAGTCGGGCCACAGATGCGACGTGGTCGTCGACAGCGACAACGTGCACTGCCAGCCCTTCGTTCTCACCGGCGTCGAAGTCGAGGGCGTCGTCAAGGACCAATTAATGCAGCCCTTGGTAGATGTGAACATTGAGCTGCGGCCAGTGTCAACTTCAGTAGAGAAGAAGATCTCCCGAGTTGCAAGTGACGAAAAAGGACGGTTTGCCTTCTCTAACGTCAGTAGGGGTGAATATCAAGTCGAAATAGCTCATCAGAGCATGACATTTGAGCCTGCCAAACATAAGATTGTGGTTGAAGACAACAATATTCTCGATATTGAATTCTCCCTGAAAGCGTTTGGTGTTCAGGGCAAAATTGAAAACATGCCCAAGCAAACAGCAAAGCAACTCAAGATAAAAGTGGAAAATTTGGACCCAAATGTCGCTTCGAGAGGAGAAGCTATAGAGGTTCAAGTAGAGGAAGGCGTCTATAAGTTAAAAGACGTCAACTTAGGGGAGTACTCTATGGTGGCCGAGGCGCCAAAGATGGAATTTGAGCCGCTGGTCATTTCAATCAAGAATGTACTCAGTCCAATGCCCGTATTGACGCCCAGGGCCTTTGAGGTATTGTTCAAGGTGGAGATCAATGACGACATGGACCTCGAAGACATGAAAGTGAAATGTGATAGTAAGGTGGATAAGAAGGAATCGTTCTCTGTCGGCTTAGAAAATCTGAAGCAAGAAGATAAGAAAAAGTGGGCCAGAGCAATAATAATGTTGCCAAGGGATCAAGCTTTTCTGTGCCAAGTGATAGTAGAAAATGAGGCGTCAAAGTCTTGGGTAATCGAACCTCAAAATGTCGAAGTTGTTGTTACGTCACCAATGGAAGGAATCAACTTCGGTTTGAAGCGGTTTACTCTCAAGGGCAAAGTGAGCTGCTTAGACAAATGCATGGAAAAGAAGGGTACAACTTTGAGCGTTGAATTAAGATCGAGCAAAGGCATGCTTGAAAGTGAAAAATTGGGAAAAGGCCACCAAAAAGGCAAGTCAAACGAGCTGGAATTCCAATTCGATGAGTTGTTGCCGGGCCATTACGAGACTTTGATCTCCGATTCCTCCAGTATAATGTGCTTCGCAGAGCAAAAGATCGAAATAGATTTGCAGGACAACGCCAAGCTACCAATACACTTTCAACACGTGGGCTACAAGATGCAAGTGTTGGCTTCGCACTCGACAGAGCTTTTTCTAACCGATTTGAAGAGTAAAAAGGACCAACACAGACTCAAAATCGAAAGAGGAGCTTCACAACATTGCATTAAAACATCCTCTCAGCTAGAGCTGAGCACGAAGTGCTGCCAAAACTTTGATTTCCTGCCCTCAAACCAGTTCACACCAGGCAAAGACATCGACATTCAGCTCAGGCTTAGAAGCTTGAGCATAGAAGGTTCTATCAGCAGTGATGAACCCATCAACAAGCTGTCGGTTGATGTAAGGACAACTGCCGAAAACGAAAACGACAAGGACGATTCTCACACTGATGTTGTCAGACAACAGCGAGAAGTCAAGCTGAGTCAGTACAAATCTGGTCGCTACATCTTTGGTTTCGAGGCGGAAGAAGGAGAAGAGTTGGTGATTGAGGCTCACTCAGAGGCTCACTTTTTCCACCCCATACGAAAGGTTGTCCTCTTACAGGGCATCTGCGATGACCTAAATTTAGATTTCGAAGCCAAAAGAGGCGTCTTCTTTGAAGGAGCAATACAGCCTGCAGTGGAAAACGTTCTCGTACAGCTTTTGGAAGATGGAGACGAAGAAATTGTCTCCGAAGCGTTGAGTGACGACGCAGGTTATTACAAACTTGGTCCTCTGAGGGCTCTTCCCGACAAAATGGCTTTAAGGGCCGGAAGAGAAGGCTACTTCTTTGAGGAGACAAATGCAAATGGCGTTTTTAAGGCTCAAAAATATGCTGCTATTCACGTTGTAATTAAACCAACGTCGACTTCTTCGTCTACTGAATTGACATTGCCATCTGCCGTTGTTTCGGTGTCAGGTGGGTCCTATCGTGATCAGGCTATGACCGATAGCAAGGGCTTATTGAGCTTCTCAAAACTTTCGGCAGGAGAATATTTCTTGCAAGCATTTGTCAAAGAATGGGAGTTGCGTCCTAAAAGTCAATTGGTGCAGCTCAAGGAAGGCGAAGAACAGACAATTGTATTCGAAGCTCGTCGCGTTGCCTTCGCCGTCAATACCAAGGTCGTGGCACTGAACGGAGATCCACTGAGTGACGTAGTTGTGGTCGCCAAGGGCCTTCCAAACTCAAATTGCTCTGAGCTCAAGGAAGACTCCACGAGTCAAACAGACGGTAAAGTCAGACTCGGCGGTCTAAAAGCTTATTGCTCCTACACTTTGGAGATCCCTGAGGCGCAGACAGTAGTAGGGAAAGCTGTAGTGCTAAAGATGGGAGAGTTTGACCAAGTCCTTAAAGAACCAATCAAAGTCGTCATGCAAACACATGCCAATCTTATGGATATGGCCATTATTTTCGAGGACGAGGACAAGGATGTGATCATGAAAGAGGAGAAAAGCAAGTCCAAGGATCAACGTGTGTTCCACATGGAGTTGACTCACTCTTCCAACGGTTATGTGCGTCGTTTTGACCTTTCTCCTTCTCAGAGCAAGATTCACGTTATTCAAGATGTGCCTATGACCAACGAGTCCGGATCCGGATTCTATACGCTCAGTGACAACTTTGGCAACAAGCGCATTGTACAGGCACACTCGCCCTTCATGACTTTGCATTGGGAAAGTAGTAACGAAAAGAATAAAAGCGGCGATAACGATGGATTGGACGCCTTTCCTCTAAGAAAGCTTATTGTTGCCTTGGGTGCAGTCTCTGTTGTTGCTTTGATTGCCCTCAGATTCAATTACCTCAAGGCGTGGGTGCTGAAGAGCAAGAACGATTGAGCGACTTGAAGAAGGACATCTATGACTATCATCGATCTCACTGCATAAGTGATCGAAATGGGACAAAATATGCATTGTTGCTCCAGTGATTTATCTTAAGCAGTCAATGGTGGAATGAACCTTTGTCGTTTAAATGATTTGGGACATTAGCACGTCTTCAATTTACTTTCCTCACTTGCACTCAAGAACTTCTTCATCTTTTCTAAAAAATTTTCTGCATGATTTAATCCTAGGTGAAGCCTTCTTCCTCGAAAGTTCTCTGAGTTTAAATTCATTGTTTTTGTTTCTTAGTCTTTAAAAATTCACCATGGTTCGAAAGCTCAAGTACCATGAGCAGAAGCTACTCCGCAAAGTAGACTTTCTGCACTGGGAGGCGGACGCGTCGAACCTGCGTGAAGTGAGCGTGATGCGACGGTACGGCATCGCCAGGCGCGAGGACTACACGCTTTACAACAAACTGAGCAGACGCATTCGCGAGTTGGCCCGCAGCATCAAGGACGTCGACAAGGAGGACGAGGACAAGAAGAACAGTACCAAGAGCGCCAGAGCCCACCTCTCTGCTCTCTGCCTTAACAAACTCTATGCTATGGGCATCATTCAGGTAATTTCGACGTCATTTACTGGGTTTCATTGGACCCTAAGTCGTGTTTCAATGATGACAGGGAAAGCTTTAAATCTTCTTTTGGTTTTGATACTGTAGTCGAAGCAGAGCCTGGAGGTGTGCAGCAGTGTGAACGCGTCCTCGTTCTGCCGCCGTCGTCTGCCCGTGGTGCTCGTTCGACTGCACATGGCCGAGAACGTGACGACGGCCACGACGTTCGTACGCCACGGCCACGTGCGCGTGGGCGCCGAGGTGGTGCGCGACCCCGCCTTCCTCGTCACGCGCGCCATGGAGGACGCCGTCACCTGGGTGGACACCAGCGCCGTCAGGAAGCGCATGCTCGACTACAAGGACATCAGGGACGACTACGATGTCAATTGCTGATCCATTTAATGCTTTCAATGGCACACATCGACTCGTTATGCCACTAAAATTGGAGATTCCGGAGCTTTTCCCTATTCCATGTACTATCCGTTGATGATATAAACGCTAATGAGAATGAGGGACGATTTGTTTCTCATCTTTCCTTCATAAGAAGCTAACTAAGATTAATTGTAACCTATCCACGACTTCTTCCCCCAAACTTGCTTGGCCAGCACTTCAGTACATAAACTTGAAAACCGGCTCATTGGACGTGAAGAAACATGTGTTTTAATGCCGCATGTGTCTTCTCTGTAAATCTGCCTGATCTCTACCACAAGTGTGTGTGTACATCAAGACCGGATTCACATGTGGCACGAATGAAAAGCGAGTGTAGAAGTGCAAGGGGAAAGATTGAGGCGATATTCCGAGTAAAACGAATGAAACCGACAATTTCGAAGAATTGTTGGATGCAATCGTGAATAGCAAGAGAAGAAGCGTGCAAGGTCGTCTGGATCAATCGTAAAATTTGAAACAATATGGTGGGTGATGTTGGCCAAAAATCAAATAAACATTTACTACGTAGGTACATCCCACTCCGAAAGAAATGTCTTAATGCGTTTTTCTCCAATTTTCACATGTGCTCAGTCATGTGATTCAACTCTGCTTCCATTTGACAGCAACCATTACACACTATGTCACAGAGAAATTTGTGTGGAACCCGTTTTGCCTCGTTGCACAAGTCCCAAGGGCGAGCAACCAGTCCCTCTTGGAAAGTCGCACCAATTATCAATAGTTTTACTAATAAGTAGTACATATTGATGTGTATTGTGTAGTATGTACAATTCTTAGCTGGATTTCTTCACACAAACACTTCTACATGTCATGTTGGACCGGTTCACTTCTTTCGAGCTGGTCGTGGCCGAATTGGACGAATCTCGGGTCAGTTTTTGCGGAACCGCGGAAGAACGCTCAGCCTTGGCGCGTGGAGAATGACAAATTGGAGATGTTGGCTCCAACACAAAGCAACTTCTCTACATTGTCATTGTCTTTGCAGTCAAGGAATTTAACGCCTCAATCACTCCTTTCATTTTTTTGCTATTTTTTGGCTTTTTTTATACTAAAAACGTTTTTTTTTTCAAGTTCCAGTCACTTTTTATTTGAAAAATGCTGTTTTCTGCCCATGTTTTGTTATTATATTGCTAATGTCTTCCTGGTTTTCTTGATTGCTTTTGGATTTTTGCCGATGATCCTTGTTTTTTTTCTGGCTTCTTATCCGTTTTCGAATTATTTTTTAACCGTAATTTTTAATCATTTTTTAATGATATTCTTGATTGAATTCTCTCCTGTTTTTCGTCTTTATTTTCCTTATTGAATGTACACATCGTGAGAATCATAATAACACAGAGTTTCGAAAGATCTGCGTCAATTCGTACGTTTCGGAATGTGCAAATGTGCCATTTTAGAGCATTAATAACCTCATTGTAGACAAATATTGCTTCGAAGGAAGCTTTGGAGATTTATATACGTAAATAAAGTTCTGCATATGTAGTGCTCTCTTAAGTACTACACTAATTCTTGTGTTGGGTGACCGTAGAATTAAATAAATCTTTTTCATGGGAATGATCACGACCTTTGTGTCCTCACTATAGAGTACTTGATTGGTCCTCAGTGTTGGTGATCACGTGACTGGTCAGTTTTGTCGTTTTTGTGGGCCTAATAAAGGAAATTGGGTATAAAAATATGTCCTAGAACGTGCCCATTGTGTTGAGCATGGGTCCGGTGGTGAGCGCGTGCTTCTTGTGCCCGTTGTGCTTCTTGTTGTTCAGCCCCACCGACGGCCGCAGCGGGTTCAGGTTGAGCGCCTCCAACTTGGAGGGCTTGCGCAGCGCCTCCGACCCCAGCAAATTCGTTCTACTCGCCCCATTATCTACAAATAACACCATTAATTAGCTCTTTCATTACTTCGATAAGTTGTTTAATATAAAAATGTAGAAAATTCGGCATGAATTGATTGCCCGAGTTCTCGTTGAGGTTCCACTCGTTGCCGGCGTTGCTGATCTTGGGCGCGTTGATGCCGTTGCTCAGGCTGTTGTTCAGCGAGTTGTTCAGACTGCCGTTGTTGTTTAGGAAGTTCAGTCCCGACTGCAGGGAGCTGCTGAGACTGCCGAAGTTGTTGCTCTTGCCGGTGACCAAGTTGTTCATGGTGGGAGCGAACACGTTGTTGTTGGTGTTGAACCAGTTGGACATGGGATTGGGCTTCGGCGTCTTCTGCGACTCCTGCACCTGCGCCATGATGCGACTCGGTCGCTTCGGCTTGAAGTAATTACCAGCGATATCCTCCTCCTCGCTCCTCGCCAACTTCTGCAATATACAAATAACTTTTTAATAAAAAAAATTAATTTTTTTACTAATAAGATTTTTTTGGGTGCCTCAAATTGAGTGATTGTTGCTTAATTGTGCTCTTTGAGAGGTCACATGCGTATCTTAGTTATGAAGTACTAAAGGTGATTTCGCTGATTTAGGTGCTTATTGTAAACTCAAGTACTAAATCATTCACAAAGCATGCAGTGCTTCAATAGGTAACTAAGAATAGAATTCCTTGTGAACTCGATCAAACCATATTTTAATTGAAAAGAATAAAAAAGCTATAAAACAAGGATGATAAGATGGTGCAAGGTGCATGGCCACTAGGACAGACATGAGAGGATTGACAAATTGCCTGATTGACCAATCAACCAATATTAATAATGTCTTTTGATTGCCTGCTGCAACAACAAGTGATCGTCTAGGGTGCGCTCCTCGTTGTCCCCGTTCTCCTCCTCCTTGCTCTCTTCCACCTTGGTGTCGCCGCTGTTCAGGCCCAAGACGTGCCTCAGCTTCTGCGTGGCCTGACGCAGCCTCGACGAGGACTCGTCCACCGGCGACCGCTGCTCCGTCTCCCCCAAGCCTTTGCATCAGTCACCAACCAATCAATCAATCAATCAATCAATCAATCAATCA
>JAOXNJ010216421.1:0-10835 GCA_028566655.1 Metis holothuriae | reverse complement strand
AGTCAATCAACTCAATGAACTGTACGAGCGCGATGTGGCATTGCGCTTTGAGTTGATTGCGGACAATGATGAGCTGATATTTCTGGATCCTTTGGATGATCCTTTCCAAAACGGGAACCCAGGCGATTTGACAAGTCAAGGGACCACGGTCATCAGTGGAATAGTGGGACTAAACTCTTTTGACGTAGGTCATGTGTTTGGCACGAATGCTGGTGGTCTTGCTTCACTCGGATCTGTGTGTGGTTTCAATAAAGGCGGTGGATCTTCGTCCAATTTTGGCGCGTATTTCAGCACTCTTTTTTATCATATCGTAGCTCATGAACTGGGGCATCAGCTCAGTGCTACACATACATTCAACTGGTGTGAGGGGGATAATGAGACGGCCAGCACGGCGTATGAGCCGGGTTCTGGATCTACAATCATGTCCTACGCAGGGGCTAGCAACTGCGAGAATCGGTACATAGAAAATGTATCTGACGCCTATTTTCACAACAATTCCATAAACCGTATGATTGATTTCATACGAACGGATATTGGCAACAATTGTGGTGAGAATATACGAACGGACAACACTGCACCTGAGGCTTATCACAACTATGAAGATGGCTTTTACATTCCTATCAATACGCCATTCATTCTGGACGGCGGTGCTACAGATGCGGAAGGGGATAACCTGACCTATTGTTGGGAACAATACAATCTAGGGCCTCTGTCCTCCTTGGGAAATCCTCTTTTGAATGCACCTAGTTTCAGGAGTTTTCCCCCTACCACGGACTCTTTCAGAGTATTTCCTAGATGGAATCAAATATTTTTTGGCGCCTCCAACTTCAACGAGGTCTTACCCTCTATATCTAGAGATATGAATTTTAGAATTACCGTACGAGACAACAATGAAGAAGTTGGACTTGTGGATTGGGATGAAGTAGAATTTGAGGCAACGGCTAGTGCTGGTCCATTTCAAGTTTTGTCCCCTTTGGCCAATGAGATTGTAACGGCCAACAGTTATTATGAAGTACGATGGGATGTAGCGAATACGGATGGCCCGTTGGTAAACACTCAGGCTGTGGATATCTATCTGTCAGATGGGGGGTCGGACTTTGATGTACTTCTAGCTGACAACGTACCCAACAATGGCCTATACTTTGTCGAGATGCCCAATACTGCTAATGGTGATGGAAGAATCATGGTAAGATCGGCTGACAATATTTTCTTCAATGTGACAGATGAGTTCAACATTGAGGAGAGTATGGTGGCAGGATTTGATTTTGCGCCGTCTGACTCAGAAGTTGTGATTTGCCTACCAGAGGATGGAGAACTGGAATTGAGGACTAGTTCTATACTGGGATTTGATGGAAATCTGGAGATGGAGCTTCTCAGCTCCCTGCCAAATGGTGTAGTGCACAGTTTTGAGAATGCACAAACTGAAGCTGGCGAAGACAATTTCCTACTTCTCGAATTTGATGAATTTGATACAAACGAGACGTTCGATGTGGTTGTCAGATGCTTTGCCCCTGGAGTCGATACTATCGATAGAATCATCCAGGTACGTACGGTAAGCAGTAATTTTTCTGACATGCTTACCGTCGGTCCTAGCGATGGGGAAGAAGGTGTGTCTATCAACCCTCAATTTAGCTGGAGCGGCTCAGTCAATGCAAATAGCTATACGATAGAGATTGCCACCAATCCTTCATTTGATGAAAGTAGCCTAGTGGAGTTGGCCTCAGGAATCTCAGGCAATTCGTTTTCGTTGTCTTCCAGCCTAGAGGAGAATCAAGTATATTTTTGGCGAATTATTGGTGAAAACGAATGTGGCAGTGGTGCGGCTACAACTATTGCGTCCTTTCATACTCTCAATCTTGACTGTGCGGAGTATCAGAGCCAAGATGTACCCATTTCCATATCAGCAAGTGGCGCTCCTACAAGAGAATCAATCATCGAAGTCCCTTCAGGGTCAAATATAAGTGATGTGAATATACCAAATATCAATATGACACATCAGAATATAGGACATATCACCATGACACTAATCAGTCCTGAGGAGGATGAAGTGGTGCTTGTAAACCAACAATGTTTCTTCTTCACCAATCACAGTCGTGGATACGACGATGAGAGCCCTGACCCCTACGATTGTACCCTGACTTCTGACGGTAAAATATACCAACCTGCTGGTCAACTGAGCGATTTCCAAGGGGAAGATGCAGCGGGTATATGGACTCTTCAAATACGAGACAATCTACCAGGAAGTGGAGGAACACTAAACTCTTGGAACCTAGAAATATGTGGTAATATACAACTCAACCCGCCCTCTCTCGTGAGAAATGATACTCTGTTTGTACCTCTACCCTTTTCTACGGAGACAGTAACAAACTCAGAGCTTCGCGCCGATGACCCCAATACGCCGGACGATGAGATACAGTTCATCTTGACCTCTATCCCAGAATTTGGGAATCTGGAACTCGGTGGAACTGTACTGGATGTAGGTGATGGTTTTTCACAGCAAGATATCGATGACAATAGTATCCTATACGACCACATCTCAAATGATACGATCATCGATGGATTTGATTTTATCGTATTGGACGGCGAGGGTGGTTATATAGGAGGAAATCGATTCATTATCTCGACAGGAAATGCGGTATCTGCAGAGAATGTGGTGTCACGGGAGCCATTGGCCCGATTGTATCCCAATCCTGCAGCCAATGAAATATTTGTCAGCCCTATTGATAATCAGCATATCGATAGAATCGAAATCCACAACACGCAGGGTCAGCTAGTGCAAGTATACAGCCAATCATTCCATACTACTCAAAAACTTGCATTGGAGTCAGTGCAACCTGGAGTCTATTTCGTGACGGTGTATTCAGCCCAACGGAGATATACGGACAGAATCGTAGTCCAGAAATGAGGGAACTAGCGGCGCAAGGTCGAGGCGTATTTCTAGATCTTACTATGACATAGAGTTGATTCCTGTCGGTGGATGATTGACGAGGGACTTCATAGTAATGATACTTGAGCCTGTCCAGCAGCTCATAAATATGCTCGATCCGAGCGAGGCTCGGTAGTCAATCTTGGTTTATTTGCTTTTTGCCATTGTAGAGCCCCGCTAGTCCTACAGTCTCGGCTGCAATGCTAAGGGAATAAAGCTGGCTTGGCACACAAGAGTTGTGAATCTGACTAGTCCTTCATCAAAGTCACTCTTCCGCTTTCATACTAGAATAATCTTGATAATAAATCAAGTACCAAGCATCCTTCGATCGAGACCATCTCCGCTCCAGAGCATACGGAAATGCCTTGTGTCGAAGTGTCTCGCGGATAAATCCATCTGCGATGATCTCAAAATCCCAATCGTACTGCTCCTGATCCAGAAAACCCTCTGTATGAAAACTCCAATTGTCAGCCGTCCATACGGAGGATGAATCTCTCCCTAGATTTTTGGATTTTCCCGAAAGGGGGAATACGACATGCTCTATCTGGAAAGCGGTATCGCGATGAAATCGATTGTAAAAATCCAAAAAATCTTGACTTAGCTCCACATTGACCAAGTCCATAGACTGTCCATTTTCGGGGCTATTCCTGCACGAAGTGCCTAGAGTCAAGAACAGATAAAACAAGATAATAGTCGGACCAAGTTTCATAGATTGATTTGAATTTCCAGTGATGAGTATCATTTGTCAGAGAGCTCTCAATCGCCCTTCGACCCCTTGTATAACGGAATGGAGAAACGGCCAAGTGCCTCTTGAAATCGATTCTCCTTTGACCCCAAGCCTTGTACATTGCTTCCTTGACACCCCAGATGATATGCAATTCTGGAAATCGATCCTGACAGTACACGATTTCGGCGTCGCTACAAAATTTGGTTCGAATGCGATACACTTGTTCGACTTCCTTTTGTACATCAATTCCCACGGGACTTGCAGATATTGCCACTCCTACGAGTGGAAGACAATGCGAGAAGGATATGTACTCTCCCCCTTGAATACCAGGCTTCCCATGCTCATCCTTGGTCACAAGTTCGCGAACTGGCTTGGCCCGCAAAGATGACAACAAGCATCGGACGGCTAGCCATTCCAATCTTCGTCCACCTTTGAGGGCTTCTAGTTCTTCTAGTTCTTGAGAACTTGGAGAAAGGATCTCCCGCAACTGGGTCTCTGATTCGTCCACGCGCCATAGACCTACTAGAACATCTTGACCATCTCTCTTGTATATCACGGGCATATCCGCAAAAATGCACATTATCTTGCATTATGTCTTGTGGAGCGGAGCGACTAACTTTGTGGTGATGATACTGACTGATACACAGATCCTTCAATCCATCCAAAACGGCAAAATAGTCATCGAGCCATTTGATCAGAAATGCTTGGGAACCAACTCCTATGATGTGCATCTCTCCAGGCACTTGGCGACATACGTCGACAGGGAGCTTGACGCCAAAAAGCACAATCAAATAGAGCATTTTGAGATTCCAGACGAGGGGTATTTGCTAAGGCCTGGAACCTTGTATCTCGGATCGACTGAGGAGTACACCGAAACCCACAATTGTGTCCCATTTCTGGAGGGAAAATCCAGCGTCGGACGACTGGGTATTGATATCCATGCTACCGCGGGAAAAGGTGATGTGGGCTTCTGCAACAACTGGACACTAGAAATTTCGTGTGTTCATCCAGTGCGGGTGTACAAGGGAATGCCTGTAGGACAGCTCATCTATTTCGCCATCTCTGGGGAGGTCAACAACTTCTATCACAGCAAGCCTGGGGCAAAATACAATGACCGCAACTTAAAACCGGTAGAGTCCATGATGTGGAAGAACAAATTCTGATTATAGTCTCGGCAGACACAGTTAATTTTCGATCTCTTTCTTACAAAAGCCAAAAAGGGCAAAATGTCTTTCAAACCATCTTTGGAACTCGGAGCTATCAGCAACTATCTCCTGCGCCTCGATGAGATCTGAGCTATCTCCTATGCCTATAACCTGCATTCCTGCCGCGATAGCCGCTTTCACCCCGCTATGACTGTCTTCTATCACCAAGCAGGCTGATGGTTTTATCTCTATCAATCTTGCTGCCTTCAGAAAGCCCTCCGGCTGCGGCTTCCCCTTCTCTACTTCATTGCCATCGACGATAGCCCATAGATGCTCAGTCAAGCCTAACTTATCAAGGAGAAGACGAGCATTTCGGGAGCCTGAGGCTACAGCAATCGGAACTTGACTTTCTATCAGTTTTTTGATGACCTCGCTCATTCCAGGCAAGTATTCTATTGGTTGCTGAGCGAGAATATCCAAGAAGAGCTGGTTCTTCTCATGCAATATCTCTTCGCGCTGGACCTCGGTCACTACCATTTCTCCTAGACTCAATAAAATATCCAATGAGTCATTGCGGCTTTTGCCCTTGAGCTTATGATTGACTTGCCAATCGAAGTCAATTCCCAGTCGTTTTGTTACAGGAATCCAACTTTGATAATGCATCCTAGCAGAGTCCATGAGAACTCCATCGAGGTCAAAAATGATGGCTTGAATTCTAGAGAAGTCTATCATCCTTGGGTGTTGCCGTATAGCTCTTGCCATCTCAACATTCCACCTTCGACATTCCTTACATTGGAGTACCCAAAACGCTGAAGCAGCATTTGTGCTTGTCCACTGCGACCACCAGATCTACAGTATACGCATAGTTCTTTGTCCTTGAGATCGCTGAGTTCGTGCATCTGTCCTAGTAGATTGCCTACAGGGATATGCCTACCGCCAATATTAAACTCCTGCCGCTCCCAGTCCTCTCGGACGTCGAGAAGATGGACTTCTTCGCCTGCGCTTATTCTTTCTTTTAATTCTTCTGCAGTGATATTGCTCATTTCAGTGGTTTGTTTAGTTGCAACCCTTGGGAGGGGTGCCCGTAAGAAAAATATGTATGGTGTCTCCTTGCGGAAGCACTTTTCCATCTTGGTAGGCTGGTTCTTGCCGATAGACTATGGCCTTGTCGAGGTCTTGGACTGTGCCATCAGTAGTCCGATCTCCCAAGACAAATTTCATCTGATCTATCAAGAACTTAGCCTGTTCATAGGTATTGCACGTCAGATCAGGTAGCGGAAAATTGCCACCAGATTTTTTACTGAGTACGAAGTCCAAGGTACCGCCTTTGGGAATCGAATAGTTATCCTCACGTCCCTCTTTGTCAGCGATGACCTTCCCGTCATGCTTGACTTCCATGATCATATCTGGCAGACCTGGGTCATAGATGTAGTCAACGATGCGGGATTTTATCTCGAAGCCCCTTTCTAGCTCTTTGGACTTGATGTCAAATCTCTCACCGTACATCCTTGGCAGATTGCCCAGCGACACCATATCAGCACTGCTTTTGGTGACAACCACATATACCTTGCGACCACGCTTGACCTCAAATCCTGGAGCTGGACTCTGACTCTGGATGATGCCTCCTGCTTTGCCCACGATGAAGACACTGTCCTTCACTACAATCTCAAAAGAGTTTTGTCTAGCATGATCTGCACTGACCACAAGAGGTTTGTCGACATAGTCGGGTAGCACGAGCCGTTCCCCATGATGAGTATAAAACTTCAGCCACTGAAGCACTCCAAAAAGAACTAGCCCAACAAAGACTCCAATGAAAAGTAGATTGCGAACTAGTGGATGGGACAATAACGACATAGACAACAACTATGAATTCTGACCGACCTCACTCCGAGGGGTATCGAATCCGATTTTTATAATTTCGTGAATAAAGTCTACTGGCTTCATACCTTCCAGTGCTGCCTGATGATAGATACAAGTAGCGGGAGTCATCCCTGGAAGGCTGTTGGCCTCGATCACAATGACCTCGACATCCTCGGGGGATTTGATCTTGACGAAAGCATCGATTCGCGCATATCCTTGTATCTCCAATAGCTCGGCAACATCGGCTATCTGCTCTCTTATCTGTCTGCTGATTTTAGTGAATTCTTCTTCCGTCCTCCCCAATCTGGCTGGGGTGATATTCTGACCTTCGCCAGCGAGGAACTTCTCTTCCAAGGTCAATATATCGCCACTAGTCAACGTCTCTGAAGGCTGAAAAACATGAATATCCCTGCGCTCTCCCTCACTCTTGATGAGCATCCCGACTGTGATTTCCTTAAATTCGACGTCAGACTCTGGGTGCAGCCACTCTTCACACAATACTCGTGTGACCATAGGCACCTCCTCTGTCTGTGGGATCTTTAGTTCACTCATGGCTCTCAGTGATGTATCTGTATCGCTTTCGCGAAACAATAACTCAAAGTAGGACTTCAATTGTTCCCTCGTCTTGATTTTCATCACCGCAGCGCTACATCCTTCATCCACTGGCTTTGCTATCAGTGGCAAGCCTAGAGCCTGGATGGCACTGTCGACTGGAGCAGATTGACTACCATCGAAGTCACCCTTGTGCACGACAATCTGCTGTGCAGTTGGCCATCCACTCTGTCGCAGCAGCGAGAGGGTCCTATACTTATCTATAGTGATCCGTGAACTCTTAATGCCCGAACCATTGTATGGCAAATTAACTTTTTGCAATCGAGCCTGCAGATCTCCGTCTTCACCAGGTCGACCGTGCAATGCAATAAAGGCAAAATCGAACCGCTCCGACATTTCTCCAAAACTGATGGGACGAGCAAAATACTCCATATCTTGCTCTGGCGCGATTCGACGCAAAATCTTGTGCCCTTGCTCTCTCGCTTTCAGGACGATAGGATGCATTTCTTCTTTGGCAAGTGAAGCACCAATGTCATCGGCATTGTCTTTGAGCATCAGGCGAATAGGAAGGGTATACAGCTGAGGATTTTCGAGACTTCCTGTCAGAAATATGGGCTCTGGGTGATAGGTCTCGCTACTGGACAACTTCTCGTATATATTTCTGCCAGATTCTACGCTCACATGTCTCTCCGCACTAAAACCGCCAAAAATCACCGCCACCTTTTTTTGCTTTCGGACAGATTCCAATTTGCTGGCAAGCGATTCTTTTAGCTTCAATCGCAGGCGCTGCATAGAGCCGCTAGCTGGATTATCGACCGCTCGATGATATAGAGAACTCTCGACCAGAAAGGTCAAGAACTGACTAGGATTGAGACCTATCTCGGCTGCTTGATGAAAGAAAAAAGAACTCGGTAGCATGCCCGAGGTCGTATTGGGGTCATTCAGAAAAATCTGGTCATCACTCGCGCGATAAAAGCCGTCGATCCGGGCATATACCTGAAATCCAAATCTTCTGTACAGCTCTTTGCATTCTGCAGAGATCCGATCTACAACCGCCCTTGGCAGATCAATAGGCGTCCGCTTTCGGGACATCCCAGGAAGATATTTGCTGCGATAGTCAAAGACTGCTTCTTCTTTGACGATCTCAGTCGGGGGGAGACAGATCAACCCTTCTTCTGGATCATCAATCACCACTGCCGAAAACTCAGTTCCATCCACAAACTCCTCGACCAACAACTGGCTCTCTTGATTGAGATTTTCTACAAGGACACTTCCTCTGGTCTGATCGAGGAATTTTTTGATTTCCGTAGGACTCCGCAGAATTATTGACCCTACTTTCACAGGCATTCCGATCCCAGAGCGGATATCTATGAGGTCTTGGATATATCGGATCTTTTGTCCTTCCGATCTCGAATTCCATTCTACTTCCTCAATTCTCCGTCTAAAAAAACCAACATCCAATGCCTGCAAAAAATCCTTGTACCCTGCATCTTCTGTAAGGATAGTCACCCCTAGAGAGGAGCCTTGCCTTGAAGGGCGGATGACTAGCGGCAATCCTACATACTCTCTGATTCGAGACCAATGCTCCTCAAGATCAACTCGCTCCATATCCTGCCGATTGACGATCATAGACCGGGGAGTCGCCAGCTGCATGGCCATCATGAGACTCTTCTGGAAGACTTTGTCTATACCGATGCTTGACGCTCTGACTCCACTCCCACTATACGGTATCCCGAGAGACTCCAACTGCGCTTGCACAAGACCATCTTCCCCCCACTCACCATGGAGACAAAGAAATGCAAAGTCTATCTTTTGACGAAGATCGTCCCACTCAATTGATTCGCCTATCGCGGTTTCACACTCTCGATGCAGTGCATCCTCCTCTGGGTCCAGGCTTTCTTCATAGATCTGAAAGTGCTCTTCCTGCAACGCCAGAGAAGCTGGTGGATAAAAATCACGGATGCTTCCCTTGTACAGGTATTTCCAATCCAAGCTCACAAGTCTCCGCCTTGCTGTCACAAAGAGTGGAATGGCCTCAAAAAGCGTCTTGTCTAGATTGTCATAGACTGTTCGCCCGCCAGCAAAGGAAATCTCTCTCTCCTTGGAAGGGCCACCTAGTAGAATACCGATGCGAATCTTGTTGGAATTCATTCCTTATCAACGAAATATTGGCACAAAGGTCATATTCGTATTGGATATAATGTGTATTCTTGAACCGTCAAAGTGAAGAAGAGCATACATCGGGAGATTTTTGGATTGGCCATTCCCAATATCGTCAGCAACATATCGGTTCCGCTCATCGGATCAGTAGACACGATATTGATGGGACAGATATCCAGCACTCACCTAGGAGCCATCGGGCTAGGGGGCATGATCTTCAATTTTCTGTATTGGAATATGGCCTTCCTGAGGATGAGCACGACTGGTAGTGTAGCTCAAGCTTATGGAGCAGGAGATGGCAAAGAGCAATGGCACGCCTTGGTGCGTACTCTTGCCGTGGCTCTGGGTATAGCTCTCTTGTTGATCATGACTCGATCGCTCCTGACTCAAGGGGGAATTCTCGCCTTCCAGGTGGCGTCGGACCAGCAGGAGTTGGTGCGGGAGTATTTCATGATTCGCATCTGGGCGTCACCAGCAGCTTTGTCCCTGATGGTGTTTTTGGGCTGGTTTTTTGGGATGCAAAATGCATGGTACCCACTATGGATCACCGTCGTCATCAATGTAGGCAACATCCTACTTAGTGTCATTCTAGTACAGCAGTATGAGATGGGCATCAAGGGTGTAGCACTAGGGACAGTGATAGCGCAGTATATTGGTTTGGGAGCGGCGGTCGTTTTGTTTGGCTGGAAATACTTGGGTACACTAAAGAGTTCTATCAGAGGGGCTTTTGCCCAAATGGAAGACTACGCGAGATTCTTCCGAGTCAATGCAGATATTTTTGTCCGTACCATGATGCTGAGCCTAGTTTTTGGGTTCATGTATCGCGTGTCCTCTGGTCTGGGATTGACCTTGCTGGCGATCAATACAGTTATCTTTCAATTTCTCAACTGGATGTCCTACGGGATAGATGGTTTTGCCTATGCCGCAGAAAGCTTGGTAGGAAAGTACAAAGGTGCCAAGGACCAGGTAGGTCTAGACAGTGCGGTAGGCTGGTCTTTTGGATGGGCGGGGTTGATGGCCTTACTCATCTCGCTTGGATACGCAGTGTTTTACATTCCCTTGTTCGGGATCTTCTCGGATGATCCAGCGATCCTTGAAGAAGCCTTGCGATTTCGCTATTGGGTAGCAGCGATGCCCCTTCTGGGGTTTGCGAGTTATATCTGGGATGGTGTATTTGTTGGATTGTTGGCTAGTAAGGCAATGCGCAGGACGATGACCTTGAGTGCAGTCCTTTTCTTTGGAGTATTTTTTGGTTTTAAATCGAGTATTCCTGAGGTGATTCCTTGGGTGGCCTTGATGACCTTTCTGTTGGCCAGAGCTATTTCTCAATATATTTTATACCGCAAGGATGGGCTGTATAGAGTTTGAGGCTTCCGCCAAATGAGAACCAGATCTTCCAATTCATAGTCTACCTAGTTTCTTTCACAAAGAATGGGGCTTCCGCCAAAAGAGATAATGACTAACC
>JAOXNJ010216310.1:0-16869 GCA_028566655.1 Metis holothuriae | reverse complement strand
GACTAAGACATAAATGTCCTAAATATACTACTGTGACACCCGACCACAAGGGTACGGGGAAATCTTTAGATTATAAAGACTATGTAAAAATAAAGCAAATTTCCCTCCTATAAATCAAACTTCAAACACACTTCATTCAGTTCCTCATCTGTTATCCCTAGATATAGCTTTGTCTTCACTGTCTCTGTCCAAAAAACGCTCTATTTCTTCACCTACTTCATACAAAAACACTCAAAAGCTACTTTTCTACTCTATTTCAGAGAATGGAAATAGGTGAATATGATTTCGACATTTCAGGTGTTTTTGAAGCTTTTTTACTCACAAAGGAGTGTTTTGGGTCTTTTGAGGATACTAGAGAGCATATCAAAAGCATAATCGTGAGAGGAACGGTTCAAAGAAGTGACAATCAAGCGTACTTCAAAGGTACTAGCCATATATTCTCGCCTTTGCACAAGATCTTCAATACTATTGAGCTTTCTCCATCTGATCAAGGTCTTGGCAGAAAGGTCTACGAAAGATCCAGCATTGTTGTTGCTTTGCTTCAGGATATAGCAGACTTTGAGTATTGTCCATCTTTCTTCATTTCACTGAAAAACAATATGAATATCATACAAAGAATTTAACAATATAATACAACAGTATAGCTAATATTAATCTATCTACCCCTCCAACACCTTATGATACTCAGGGATATGGAGATAGCTTTCAGGTTTGATAGTTACATCGAGTTTGTGTTGAGTAGCGAGATCCTTTATCTGCTCGACCGAAAGTTCACCTGAACTAGCAAGAGCCTTACTCACCTCCTCTAGTAGAGATTTTTGAGACTCCAATAGTGCGAAAGTTTTACTATATAAGTCTTGCATCATCGTCTCGACATACCTAGGAATCTCTTTATGCTTGAGCTTGTAGGAGCCGTCCAAACTATAACATGCCTGAAATCTAGGATCAAAAGCATAACGCTTGACGAAATCAACTGCCAACCTTGTCGCCTCTTGCCTATCATGTGCATGCCCCGTGCTCAATAGTTCTTTACCAAACAACAATTCCTCAGCGACACCTCATGCCAACAGTACTTGGATCTTGCTCAGGATATTTTCATAACACTCATGGATACGATGAGGGAACATAAACCCACTACTCTGTGCGTTGGCAATCTTAGACTTGATCTGTAGCGGTACTAGACCGAACAGACACATATATGCTATAGCATGACCAGACTCATGGACACTCACATTCGCTATCATCTCCTCGACACTCGTCGATCTGATCTTATCCAGACGTCAGGTATATGAGATATGTTGTTTTTTCTCTCAAATCGAAACCAAAAGTTCTTCTTCATCCTCGTCATACTGTATACCAATACTCTCGGTCCCATCACACAGCGCTGTGAAGAGAAACTGTGCCACATGCGACTCTAAGATGTCTGTAATCGTACTCAATACAGGACGTACTCATTGCACAGGAAATACCCCATTACGATAGATCAAAGTATGGATACTCTCATCTATAGTCAAACTAATATCATATTTGGTCGTTACATCATCTTGGATCCTGCGTATCTCACGACTGATAAGCTCTGCATACTCTGTCTTGCCTAGACTTGTGTAAATGAGATGAATATTACCAAAACGTGCAACTTGCTCTGGTTTGAATCTTCTCACGAGAGCATTTTTGATATCTACGATGTTGATCTGCTTGGTATATTCTTTGAAAATATCTGCATCTATGTCAGATTCTGAAATGCTTCCTGATCAGGTATAAACCTCGTCTAGATTCCCACTAATCACGATCAAGGTCTTGCTATGATCTACAGGCTCATAGACTCTTTTCTTTGCTTTCTCTGCTTCAAGGATCTTCATCATTTCTTCCCATGACAGATCTCACATACGCTCTACGTCCATATCCAGTCAGAGCATCTTTTTAAACTTCTCTGCTTCTCGATGACTGAGAAATTTATCATCATCGTCTTCTTCTACTTCCTCTCCTTTGAGTTTACGACGTTGCATGTTTTTCATACGAAACTTGTAAGAGGAAATGTAGTAATCGATATCATCTTTCTCTCTCTTGGACAATTTCCCATCACTGAGGAGTTCTCGAAAATCGGTATACTTAGTCTGTGGTATAAGATCACCCTCTCTATCGACTGTAGTAAAACGCTGTATCTCGTCAAAGAGTAGTATTTTTGCATCTTCATCATTCATGTCATTTTTATTGAGCACAGAACTCACAGAAGTATGATAACTTGTCGAGTCAGCAGTATTGAGTTCAATTTCAAGAAAACGATCTTGAAAGGAAAGTAATTTGACCATACGACGGATCAAGTCAGTCTTCCCCACACCTGTCATTCCTCGTAGATTGATAATCACAGGACGTACAAGCAGTTCTGGCATGACATACCACACCTGGATATATTCCATGAGTTGATCGATAATATCGTCGATACCTATAAAATGCTCCTTGAGCTGCTGCTTGACTTCTTGTAGCTTAGCCTGACGAGCTTTGATCTGATCTATATCTATATGCATAGTATCTAATGAAATGTGAAACTAAAATGATAATCAATCAAAAATAACCAAATTGAGCTACAAACTCAACCTAGAAGAAAAATCAATGTTGCTGTGTATAGAGATATTATGAGAGATAACAAGCTGTGAAAATATGTGTATGTAATCCTAATAATACACATACGGATCATTCATCACTGGTATAGAGACAATAGAATCTACGACAATAAGAGGCTCTCAGTCATCATTCTGTGTCACTTCACCTATCACCTCTACCCACTCTCCCACATCTGGCACTTTTCACTGTATGGTAGATGTAAGTCATACCATCTGTGCATCAGCTGCACAGCAGGTCATATAATACAATCCCACACCGAACTCATCTGCTGCATAGTCTTTTCATTTAAACACAACACCTACTATCTTTAGCTGCTCTCATAGATACGTATCTGTATGAAGATAAAGCTCTGTAATAGTGCTTTGATAATTCTGTTGATCCAAAATTATAGTACCATCTTCATCACGCTGGACACGCTTGAGCACAAAAGCCACCTCATCATATCTTCACATATCTGAGCTTGCCTCATTCACAAAAGAATTCAGATTTTGTTGTGGAACTTTTTTTTGTTCTTGTTCTTGCTGTGCTATAATAAACTGCATATCAGCCACAGGTAAGATGGAGGGATCTATTTGTCCATCAAGTGCTGGCAATACTGCCAACATCATAAACAACAAGCTACTTACTCATCGTACAGAATAAGTCAAAGTAAGCTTTCTCTTTATCATACCAAAGAACATATACACAAGGATCACAAAAAGGAAGCACATCATGATATAGGTAAATATATGCAGTCTGGGATGCACCAGAAGCGAAAAAGTATCTGTATACAGTAGATACACATATCCACCAAACATCATACAACAAATACTCAATAAATATGCATAACGCAGATGTACTGAAAACATGAAATATGCTATATAATAAAGTATAAAAAGCTTATAAAGGCTGTCACTATTGCAATTATAGCGATCAAAGCAGCTATCTGTTTCCAACTAAAAATAACCCTCAACATCATCGTATTTTTAAAATCTATCATAGGACCAAAAAGCAAAAATCATAACAATCACGCATTGTTAAACATTCATTGAAAAGTCCTAGCGATAAATGCATCAGCTTCAGAACAAAGTGACAACACAAATGCTAATAATTGTAGCAAAATAATCTCTAAAAATATATTACTTGATATCGTCTCTATCCAACTGACAGGAAGAAAAAGTTTGGCACATGAAGCAAGTAATGCTCATATAATGAGATACCCAGAAATAGTGCTAAACTCTTTCAAAAAATAACTTATAAGATGCTGTAGTGTAGATGATACATGATCATGGGAACATGTATGATCATGAGAGCATGTATGGTTATGATTATGGTGATGATGGCCACAAGAAGATCATGATACTACTGAGCTCTCTTCCTTCAATGATCCTCACATATATACAAACACACGACTAAATACTCGACCCACCACTATAGCTCATGCAAACCCACCAATAATTCTCCACCAAAATATACTAGAATCATGACTAAACGCAAACCACGTCGATATCATCACTAAAGGATTGAGAATAGGTGCTGCAGCCATAAATGTTATACCCACTCATAAAGGTACACCTTTTTTCAAAAATTCCTTGAGTAAGGGAACAGACACACACTCACATACAGGCACTACCAATCACATAAGACCTGCAGATACGTATGCTAGCATAGGATGCTTTGGCAAGAGTTGTTGCATACGCTGAGGTGTCATATATACATGAAGCAAGCTAGCTATAATCGTTCCCAAAAAGACAAAAGGCAAGGCTTCCAAGACAATACTAACAAACAGTATAGCTAAAGAATTAAGCATATAATTCCATGCGTGATCTAATAAAAATTAAAATCAATCTTCCAACCAAAGCATCTAATCTCAACATATCTCGCATGCATGCAAATGTTCTTTTTTCCATTTTACCAAAGTCCTCGAAGAAATGCCATACTTTTTGAGTACAGCTTTAGCACCAGATGCATCATGACAGTACTCCTCTATCACTTGTTGTTTAAATGCTGGCGAATAGGTCTCTCTTGCTCATCAGGTCGAGAATTGTTTGTTACAGTCACCACATTTCCATCTCTGACCTCATGAAGGAAGTTTTCAGTTTTTGCGAACATTAGTAGATGGACAATACAAACAATCTGACATACTATCTCTCTCTATACAAATAAATAGTCCATATCTATATTTTTTAGACACAAACGCAAGTAAAACTCAAAAGTAAAAAACACTTGCAATTAGTTGTTATTTTGCTATCAAACTGACATTTATCTTTTTACTTTTGAGGCATGAAACAGACAAAAATCCTTTTATTAACGTTATGTGTAGCTCTCACTCCTCTTCTATGAGGATGTACGTCATCACAGCAAGATGCGGATACAAATAATACAGCACCTGCATCTGAAAACACACAAGTTGTATCAGAGAGCGAAAAACACGGTAAAGAACTTAGCATCGTCACCACATTTCCACCACTCTATGCACATACAGCCAATCTTGTAGATGAGAATGATACACTCACTAATCTTGTTCCTCCTGGGACTTCAGTCCATTTTTGGCAACCCACTCCTAGTGATGTAATCGCTATGGAAGAAGCAGACGTGATTATTACAAATGGACTTGGTCTAGAAGAATTTTTGGATCAGTATCTAGAAAATTTAGAGAAAAAGTGAGTACGCATCATAGATACGAGCGAGTGAATCCAAACTATAGAATTTGGAGAACATGAAGCAGAAGAAGGACACGATGAAGATGAACATCATGACGAACACGAAACAGATGAACATCACGAAGAAGAGGAGCACCATGATGATCATGAAGAAGATCAACATCACGACGATCATGAGGAGGAGGAACATGACGATGAACATACAGATACAGAAGACGAAGATCACAATAAGCACAATGAAGATGAACATCATCACCATCATGAATGACCAGACCCTCATATCTGGCTAGATCCAGCTAACGCTCAGATACAAGTCGCAACTATTACTACAGCACTTACAGAGCTAGATCCATCACAAGATGATTTCTATCAACAGCAAGCAGAAATATATACAGAAAAATTGAAAGATCTTGACACGAGACTTACACAAGAATTCTCCAATCAGGAAATATTTCCGTTTATTGTCTTTCACGACGCATATCAATATTTCCTCCAAACATATGAACTACAAGACGCACAAGTAGGACTTGTACAAGAATTTCACGGAGACAATCCTTCTCAAAAACAAATCGCAGAACTTATAGAAATTATAGAATATGAAGAGGTGACAACTATTTTTACTGAACCTCAGTTTAATCCAAGTATCGTCAAAGGTCTCGAACAAGAAACAGGTGTTACTTCCAAAGAAATAGACCCTATTGGTAGTGAACTAAGTAAAGATGGCTATATCAAAAATATAGAAACCCTTGCTGAAAAATTTCAACAATAATTTTACTTTGTAATATACTCATATGAAAAAAGTACCTGTAACTGTACTTTCATGATTTCTCGGCGCATGAAAGACCACACTCCTCAACCATATACTCAGCAAAAAAGGAGAGCGCAAAGTAGCAGTCATCGTCAATGATATGTCAGAGGTCAATATTGATCATATGCTTGTAGATCAGTCTGCTAGCCTTTCTCGTACCGATGAATCTCTCGTAGAAATGTCCAATGGATGCATCTGCTGCACGCTACGTGAAGATTTACTCAAAGAAGTAGAAAAACTCTGCCTATGATGAGTATATGACGCTATCATTATCGAAAGCACATGAATATCAGAACCAATACCTGTAGCTCAGACATTTTCCTATATTGACGAACAAACAGGCATAGATCTATGAAAATGGGCAAAACTTGATACAATGGTGACAGTCGTAGATGCTACAAGATTTTTGGATGATTTCAAAAGTGAAGAAGAGCTCAATGACAGACAGCTATGACTTGGGGAAGAAGACGAAAGAACTATAACACATCTCCTCACTGATCAGGTAGAGTTTTGTGATATCTTGATCGTCAATAAGCGAGATGATATCGATACCGAAAAGCAAAAAAAATTACTTGCAACGCTCAAAGCATTACAACCTACTGCTCGCATTATTACGACCAATCAATGACAAGTAGATATCAATGATATTGTGGATACATGACTTTTTGATTTTGAGCAAGCATCGCAATGAGCAGGTCGAATCAAGGAAATGAACGAAGAACACATCCCTGAGACTGAAGAATATGGTATTAGCTCCTTTGTGTACAAACAAGAAAGACCTTTCCACCCTGAGAGATTACGATCCCTTCTACATCAAGAACGAACATGAGTAGTAAGATGAAAATGATTCTGCTGGCTCGTGAGTAGACCAGATGCAGCACTCAGTTGGCAATTAGCATGACCACATGTGAGCTTGTGATATGGATGAAGACGGTTATCCACTTACGTGGCTCAAGAAGTTATTATGATGGAGAAAGAGACTCAAGAAGAATATGCTCGCATGCGCGCAAAAGAACACGGAGGAAGGATGACACAGATGGTCATCATCGGTATCTGACACAACAAAGAAATTATACAAGACATGTTAGACAAGTGTCTCGTAACCGATCAAGAGTGGCAACAAGAACGAAAAAGCTTTAATGATCCTTTTGCAAAACTCATGTAAATATGTACCAAACATTTTTATACTATTATATTATATACAATTTATTTTTTCATAAAACACCATGTGTAAAAAAACGACCACACTTGAAAATAAAGAAACTTGAAAAGTAAGAAAATGTTCATGAAATTGCAAAAAATGCCAAGAAGAAATTATGGAAAACCTCAATGCAGTGACTCCTGATAAGAAACATAACACCTCAGAGTCTGTCGAATAATATGACACAAGCTGCAAACAAAAGAAATTTTTAGTTTATTTAATATACTATCAGCTATGGTACCTATAGAAAGATTACATCTCATAGCAGGATATAGTTTAGTACTCTCAGGGATACTGGTCTTTTTTATCTCTGGGTTTGAAATGGCACTCTCATGGGCTATATTTGGTGCTATGTACATCTCTATGTCAGATGTAGGGGAAGCAGAAATGTCAAAAGAAAAATTACAATCTAATTGACATACTATCAGAAGAGGATTTGGATATTTTTGAGCAATACTTGGTATTATTCTTGTGATGTACTATATTGCTATACTTTTTTCTTTAGTATAATCTAACACGCTAACATGAGCACAAACAACATCTATGACATAGTCATTATCGGTGCATGAGCAGCAGGAATCGGCACCTGAATTCTGCTAGAAAAATGTGGTGTTAAAAATTATATCATCCTTGAGCGTGAGACTATTGGTGCCTCATTCAAATCGCGAACACCATATACACGCTTTATTTCTCCATCGTTTTGTGGAAATTTTTTCAATGCAGTAGATCTCAATGCGCTCTCTCCTGACACATCACCTGCATTTGCTTTGGGCACTGAGCACCCATCTGGTGAAGAATATGCAGCATATCTCCAAGCTACTGCCAAACACTTTCAGATAAACGTACAAGAACATAGCGAAGCACAACTCATAGAAAAAAACGATAATATATTTCACATACATACCAACGATGGCATACTTCAGAGCAAATTTCTCATATGGGCATGAGGTGAATTTCAACAACCAAACGACACACCATTTCCATGAAGTGAGCTCTGCATACATTCTTCAAAAATATCGACCTTCGACGATGATGCCTATACTATCATCGGTGGCTACGAAAGTGGACTAGAACTTGCTGCTCACCTGCTCTCCCTGTGAAAAAAAGTATCCGTCATAGATGCTGGCACCCCATGGGAAAGTACTGTCAGTGATTCAAGTATCTCTGTCGCACCCAGCACCAAAGATAGGCTAAGACCATATATCTGATCAGACAGCTTTAGTCTGTATAGTGAGAGTCTCGTAACACAAGTAGTTAAGACATGAGATGCATATGAGATTATCCTAGAAGACGAGTCATATATACCAAGCAAGACAAAACCTATCCTCGCCACTGGTTTCAAATCACTCCCAGGCATGATGGAAGAGCACTTTATGACGAACCAAGACGGCGATATTGTCCTCAATGAACATGATGAGTCAACGAAAGTCCAAGGACTCTTTCTCACCTGACCTCGTGTCAAACATGGAAATGTAATTTTTTGTTTTATCTATAAGTTTCGTCAAAGACTCCCTATCGTCATAGAGTATATTTTATGACAGTTAGACATAGATACGCAAGCTATCGAAGAGTATAAACAAGCAAACATGTACCTCAAAGATCTCAGTTGTTGTGAACATGAGTGTGTTTGTTAGAAGCATATAGACTTTTATATTTATTCGCTAAATATAATTTTGGGCATTATGAAATGAGGAAAACTCAAGCAGACTTGGGAACGAGCTAAAGAAAAAGCTAAAAACCTATATCCCAAAGGAGTCGAGCTCATCAAAAAGAATAGCAAAAGTCTTCTCCTCGCTTCGTTGTTGTTTGCTCCAGGTTCCTTTACTAACAACTCAACAGATACTCATCAAGCAAGATCTCATATAGATGCTACTCGCATACAAATAAAAGATACAGCATCATCTAAACAAGACGTATATGATAGCAATACACTAGATATAACAGAACAATTAATCAATACAGACATAAAAGACATAGATAATACACTTAGTTATGCTCTTACTGAATTTGAGCATAAGAATTTTATGGATGCTATCCAAAGTGAACATATGTGAGCAACATATGTACATGCACTCCAGATAAAGATGCGTACACTATGATTCTACACTGGTCCTATTACAGGAAGATATGGCTGAAAAACAGTAGCATTTCGTGTAGCTGTTAAAAATTTTCAAAAGACTCGGAATGCAAACCATCCAAATGACCTCTTACAAGAAGACGGATGGGCAGGGAAACATACTTTGGACAAGATATTAAAAGAATCAGATACATATAGTATTACGGAACAACAGAAAAAAAACCATACAGAAAAACCAAATAAAGCACAGAATAAAGCATCAAATAATATGATTCATCAAAAAAAGCAAAGTATAAAGCATACCAACACATCACTAGCGACAGATGAACTTGCTAAGACTCAAGATAGTATTGCTACTACATCTTCTCATGAAAAAACATCTCATAGCGGGATTATAGACAGCATGCAGTCTTATCTGATAGACACACTCTCTACTCAAGACATACCTCCAGAGAATATAGAACATATAGTATCAAAAATAATACTTGCATATCAAACATGAGACCCACAAGAAGTATATCTACAAAAAGCAAAAACATGATGAGTAATCCGTGCTGAACTATCTCTTCCTGATACAGTCATTTTCATGTGAAAATCACTCAGTATATGAGAAAGATTTCAAAAATTATACCATGCTCTACAAAATAATCAATCACACAAGATTAGCGACTCATTGCTGGTATCTATACATGAACAGGGTATATATGATCCAACATGAACATACAAAGCATATCCTAGATGAAAAACATATCCAATCAAAATAGAAAAACTCACATGATATACCTTAGTACATAACATACAAGTATCTTCACATGACAAAGGAGTAAACAATAATACAACAAATAGTATCTTTAACACAGATGTGCCTGAATTATCAATATCACTACAAAAAGCATATACACAGCACCTCGCATGAAATTTACCAAGCACATCACCATTTATATTTGAACATGATACTACACTATGAGTACTCTGGATGAATAAGCACATCTGAGTCTACAATGATACAAGCTGAACAATATATACAAAACAAGGAGACACATACATATCTATCGAAAAAATAGCAAGCAAAGATAAGCGCTTGTCTTGATATAGCATATATCTCACTCAAGATAAAGAATTACTTATCAAACAACTACCAAATAGACTATGACGTATGGGAACATCACCACTAAATATTGGGTATGATACTCTCTTAGGTCCCAACAACACATGATTATATAATATATGAACACTATCAGAACTATGAATACGAGATCCTCAAAAATCTGTCATAACGAATATATATATGAATACCTCATGAGACCTAGTAGATAAACGTGGCAAACATATACAAACTCACAACCATAGACAAGAAGACGACAGTGAATTGTCAATTGTGCCTCAACTAAGGCTAGAATGAAGAACAACTACATCAGATAAATGATACACACTATGAACATGACTTGAACGGACAAGTACATGACTCTTAGATAATCGTTTGTATTTTTCCAATCATACACACTTCAATAGATTTAAAAACTATGTAAATCCCTCTAGCAATTCTGAGCTAAGAGAAAATACAGAGAATACTTTTGAGTTACACAACGCAATTTTAGTGTCATATCTCTTGAGCAAAACTCCTCATACATGACGAAGTATCAGCACTAACTTATGAGTAGATAGTGACATCAAAATACCAAAATCTTGAAAAGATAACTACAATCATGCCGTTGTTTTCTGACCTTGAATATATTATATTTCAAATACTTGGCAACTGTACAATCGCACATTATACAAACTCAAAGATAACAACATTATACGGCAGTGATGAGGACAAATACATACACATACATCATTATGGTCCTTCTTTGGTACATACAATATATGACCACAAGAGCAAAGAGTAACAATCTGAAGCGAATATCATCCAAAATGAATACATCGAAATAAACGAAGAATATGACCAGTCCTCAACTATGACTTTACTACCTTATCCTGATGACTAAACATACATTATACTATCAAGTAAGTATCGTATATTCATCTAACATGTAATGGAATCACTCATCTCTATCCAAAACATCTCATATACTATCAATGGAAACAATCTTATAAAAGATCTGTCCTTTTCGATAGAAAAAAATCAAATCATCTCAGTCATAGGCTATAATGGCTCATGAAAGTCTACTTTGCTCAAAATACTCTTGGGAAGTATCCAAACAACGACAGGAAACATCACAAAACAACCATGACTCCACATAGGATACGTCCCTCAAAAACTCTCCTTCTCACAGCAGCTCCCTCTAAGCGTCAAAGATTTTCTCCATATATATAATAAAAATATCACACAAAAGTCACTCAATGTGTGCTCATTCCTAGATATAGAAGCATTGCTCCATACTCCCTTACACGGACTCTCAGGAGGGCAACTACAAAAAGTACTTATCTCCAATGCACTGCTTGGTAATCCACATATACTTCTCCTCGACGAGCCAAATGCATGACTTGATATCGTTGCACAGCAAGAATTTTATACACTCATAGAACACATACACCAAGAACATGGTATCAGTATAGTACTCGTCTCTCATGATGTCCACGCGGTCTATAGTAAGTCAGACATAGTAGTCTTACTCCATAATGGCATATGATACACATGATCACCACACGATGCATCATTTTCTCAAGAAGTAAATTCATTACTTGGACTAGACCTTATGCCTTTTACATACACACAGTCATGACTATGATAGATACTATCATCGCTGCTATTCAACAGCCATTTTTTTTGCGTTCATTGTTTGTTGTCATAATCTTAGCAGTAATTTTTCCTCTATATGGGAATATTGTCGTAGTACGTCAAGAGGCAAATATTGCTCACACTTTTGCACATATTGGATTACTTGGTGTCGCTACTGGATTATGGTTCGATCGACCTCTAGAGATGACTATCTTTGCTAGTGTTATCGTGACAGTTATATTTTTATCATTCCTGGGAGCACAAGAAAATCATGCTCACGTAGCACATAATGAGATCTGAGCTCAGTTAGGACTTGTCGGTGCTATCTTGATCGTGAGTCAAATGCAGTGATACAAAGCAGATATTAGCTCATATCTCTTCGGCGATATCCTTCTGCTGTGACCACAAGATGTACGGATTATCATAGCACTTGGTATCATCACAGGAGTCCTGTATATATCTTTTTATAAACAGCGATACGCACTCTCGCTCCATGCAAGCCTTGCTCTCAGCAAAAATATAGCGATAAAAAAAGCCTCTCTCCTCTATCTCATAGCTCTATGACTCTTGATAGGTGGCGCTATGAAAATCATCTGAGTGCTACTCGTAAGTGCGTTTCTCATCCTCCCAAGCAATATATCAAAGTCACTCGCACATAATACAACACAGCGAAATATCATCAGTATCCTGATATGAGTACTCATAAGTAGCAGTGCACTGTTTATCTCTTGGCATGTCAACACACCATCATGAGCTACAATTATCGCATGTATGCTCGTAGTATACTTTCTTACACTATGACTAAGATCCATATATAGAAACAACTAAATCATGGAAGCTCTGAAACTGAAAAAAGAAGAAAAATTTAGCATTTTTTCTGCATGAAGAGTTTCCTCGAGGAACCATATCTAGAACATTGTAGGTCTTAGCAAGATATACACTCTGTCTCAAAATATACATATAGTCTATTTTATAGAGGTTCCTTATCTCTTTATCTTATACCCTACACCACTTACTGTCTCAATACTATCTTTTCCAAGTTTTTTTCTCAGTTTGGCAATATACACATCCAAAGTACCACTCATCTCATAGATTGCATCTCCTCACCATAGCTCTTCGATCAAAGTAGTTCTCTGCACAGTCAAGCCATCAGCATCTACCAAGAGCATGAGCAAAATCCACTCTTTCGTACTCAGATGTACATCCTCTCATCATCTAAGCACGCGATTCTCATCCACATATATCTCTATATCTTGAAAACACACGACATCCGACTGTTGAGATCTTTTGAGTAAAGAAGTAATACGTAACACTAATTCTTCTAAGGAGAATGGTTTGACTAAATAATCATCAGCGCCAATAACAAATGCCTCACGCTTGTCTTCTATCATTCATTTAGCTGTTGTCATGATGATTGGCGTTTGTGTCTTTTCTCTCACACGACGAATTATCTCTACTCCATCCACTCCTGGTAGCATAATATCCACGATATACAGATCATATGACTTCTCCAAAGCATACTGCAGTCACGTATTACCATCGTGACATCGCTGTACGAGAAATCATTCAGCCTCTAGATAAAGCACTACATTCTCTCCAATATCTTTATTATCTTCAATATATAACAGCATAGAAGTAATATGTATAAAAATAGAAAAATGACTCATAAAATAGTTTAACTTTTCAAAGTTATATAGAACCTGTCTGAATACTTACATATATATCATATTTCATACCATACCATAAAATAGAATATAACATCGAAACATTCTTAACGTTGCATTCCGCTCCTGTCTGCCGATAGGCGGGTATTAGTTAAACATTCTCGAAACAGAGCTGTCGGAAGAATCGTGCGAAGCTTCTGGAGACTAGACTTTTTTGGTTCTTTTTGGGGCAATGCCAAAAAGAATATAAGAAAAAGTATAGATTTAAGACAGATTCTATAGGTATATATTCTCTTTGCTACTTTGATTCTTTGCTACTTTGCCATTCTATAAAAACTGTCGTCCCCTTTCACACCTCACTCTCCACATAGATACTCCGTCATAATGCATCGATAAGTTTCTTGACAAGAGGCAATCATAGACCATACCCCATATCCAGTCACTTACTCTCATCTGCTTGCCAAAAATATTCCCAAATACGTGACAATGTCTCCGAAGACATACCTATCCCATCATCGCTTATACGAAACCCCTTATTATCTAGAGTAACAGTGATACTTCATCCATCAGATGAATACTTACATGCATTATCTACGAGATTCATTACAATACGCTCCCAAGCATAAGGATCTGTGAAAATCTCTCCAACATCTGAGATAACGACTATATCGAGAGATTTTTCAGTATATTTTGTGTTCATAAAAGATACCACATCTTCTGCAATCAAAGTAGGATCAAGAAGTTCTTTTTTTACTAGATACTGATCAGTACTACTCATCTCTAGCAAATGTTCTATTAATTTCTGCATACCTGTGATCGTTAGAATATTTTTCTTGGTCAAATCAGTATAGTCTTGTGTCTTCTCAGCAAGTTCATTACTTGAACGCAATACCATAAGCGGTGTCTTGAGCTCATGTGATGCATGTGCGACAAAACGTTTCGTTTTTGCAATTTCTTGCGAAAGATTTTGAGTAACATTATGTAAGGTCTGTCACACACGTGCAATCATATCATCAGCTGGCAAATGAGAAAAACGAAAATCTTGATCAAGTGTGGAAATATTAAGACTTTTGATTTTTGTATCCAGCAGAGAGATATCACGTAATGCTCGCCTGACGAAATAATATCATATCGCAAAACTTAGAAGAAAAAGTCATAAGCCTCATATGATAAAAAGTAATGCCAATCTCCTATCTCTTTGTATGTCTTTTGTCACATCTCTAAGATAGACAGTATCATCATGTACCATATATATATAAGTAAGCTCATCATCTGTCAGGAGATGTGTTCATGTACTTTCTAATATATATCATGCAAATAATTCGTCATCTTTATCTAATACAAGTGTCTGCGAAAGGCGCTTATTTCATGACGGTATAGATTGATTTTGTCTTGGTCACGTGACTCATGTAGTACGACGATTATGAGGTTTTTGTGTGACATGTATATATTCTTGGAGCAGTTTTAGCTCTGTACGATATCGTCTTTGATAATTAATATACCACAAGCTAGACAAAAAAATTGCTACAATAGCAAGCAACAAACAGCTAAATCATAAACTAATACGTGTTATTGTTGTTAGTTTCATAGCACCATATACTTAAAAATAAGTCTCTATAATACACATATACCTTACATATATCTTACACGACATCAAACATAAAACCAAGATAAGCAATTCTATATAATAACAAAAAATCACCAGCTCTCCTAACGTAACACTACACTATGTACGATAAGTCTGGTGATTTTTGATATCTTAGATGATGAAAGTATAGCATCAAAACGCTTCAACGTTGTATCGCTGGAACGTTTCGTTTTAATATCTGTTCTATCCAAAGAAAAAGAAATGAAACCTGGGAAGCTTTTCAATACCTACAAAGTAGGATTTTGGGTTTTAGTTGTTAGGAAGGTGGTCCATCCCCACGTTCCCGTAGGGATACCTTGTTACGACTTTACCCCAGTCACTAGCTTTCTTTTCAATACGCAGGGCGCATCTTCAAAGAACTCCAGCTCCCATGGTATGACGGGCGGTGAGTGCAAGGAACAGGGACATATTCACGGTGGTATGGCTGACCCACCATTACTAGCAAATCCAACTTCATGAAGTCGAGTTCCAGACTTCAATCCGCACTGAGGATGGTTTTAGGGATTGGCATGACCTCACGGTTTAGCTACCTATTGTACCATCCATTGTATTGTCTCTGACGCCCTAGGCATAAGGGCCATAGTGACCTGACGTCGTCCTCTCCTTCCTCCTCCTTACGGAGGCAGTCTCGCTAGACATTCTAACTAGCGACGAGGGTTGCGCTCGTTTCCGGACTTAACCGGACACCTTGCGGCACGAGCTGACGACGGCCATGCAGCACCTGTCATCGAGTTCCCCGAAGGGCACTTAAATCTTTCGAAAAAATTCTCGAGATGTCAAGCCTAGGTAAGATTCTTGGCGTATTATCCAATTAATCGAGGCAATCCTCTGCTTGTGTGTTCCCCCGCCTATCCCTTTGAGTTTCAGCCTTGCGACTATACTACTCAGGCGGCACGCTTAACGCGTTAGCTTACGACACATCTCCACTAAAGCAGAAATACATCTAGCGTGCATCATTTACGGTCTGGACTACCGGGGTATCTAATCCCGTTTGCTACCCAGACTTTCGTCCCTGACCGTCAGAAAAGATATAGGTAGCTGCCTTCGCTTTTGGTATTCCTTCCAATATCAACGGATTTCACTCCTCCACTGGAAATTCTACTACCCCCTATCTTTCTCTAGTTACACAGTATCTGATCCCTTTCCATGGTTGAGCCGTGGTATTTGAAATCAGACTTATGTGACCGGCTGCGGACGCTTTACGCCCAGTGAATCCGGATAACGCTTGCGACCTATGTATTACCGCGGCTGCTGGCACATAGTTAGCCGTCGCTTATTCCTGGAGTACCGTCAGTCGTCTTCCTCCAGAAAAGGAGTTTACACACCGTAATGCTTCATCCTCCACGCGGGGTGGCTGCGTCAGGCTTTCGCCCATTGCGCAATATTCCCTACTGCTGCCCTCCGTAGAGGTATGGACCGTGTCTCAGTTCCATTGTGGCTGATCATCCTCTCAGACCAGCTACCCATCATCGTCTTGGTGAGCCG
>JAOXNJ010216199.1:0-16873 GCA_028566655.1 Metis holothuriae | reverse complement strand
GATATGATCAACAATGTGGATCGCAGCGGGTGCCAGAGCCTGAGCTTCGACGACTTCGTGGCCATGATGCTGAAGGCGGCGCCGCACGACGACGACCGGGGCGCGCACTTGCGCGAGGCCTTCAAGATCTTCGACAAGGACGAGGACAACTTCATCTCCAGAGCCGAGCTGAAGTCGGCCATGCGCAAGTTGGGCGAGAAGATGAGCGACGCCCAGATCGACGACGTCATCAGGCAGGCAGACGTCGACCGGGACGGGAAGGTCAACTACGAGGAGTTCGTCAGAATCATCAGCTAAATCAACTTAATTTCATCCACTCTACTTCACTTCTAGCTTTGGAATGATCTCTTTCATGAATTAAGTTCATGTTAGCACTTTAACTAATTAGATAACACATTATAAATATCCTTTTTTTGCAAAACCTCCTAACACTTTTGGCTGCCAATTCCTTATTGCAAAAAAGGGGATTGATTGCAAAGTGTTTTAACTCAATGTATAAGGCATTTCTTTGTGTAATGGCGATCTTTATGGAATGAAATAAAAGAAGAGAAGAGGCAGATGTGCCTCGTGATCCATTAAAAAAACACTAATAGTGCGTTACTAAATGCTCTTTGAGGTCGTAAGCTAAGCGGTTATCGTTGTTGTTGCTGTATAAGTGGCGTGTCACGTGCCACCGGAAGGCAGTTTTTGCAAAAACGGATCGCTTTTTTTGCAAACTTTGTGCAGAAATGAAGCGTTGTAGCAAAGGGAAGAAGAACATCTGCTGCACATCGTCGAAATCGAAGAATGGCACGTGAAACCTGATCCTTCCGACTTGTCCAAAGACACGTTCCACCCTTGCACACCATTACTACAATGCTTTTACAATACTGTACTCCTTATGTACACAATGAGGAGCTGTAGTAACTGTTGATGATGATAGAGCAAAAATTGCAAGTATTCGCATACTTTAAGATGTATGTTACTACATACGAAACATTCATTCACTATATATGTAGGTACTAATGATTGCACGAGTACCGAGCTACTCGGAACATTCCGAGTTTTACGAGGTTAACCGAGTAGAAAGTTCCGAGGCATGAGCCTAGGGGGGGGGTACCCCCCCCCTGGAGGTCCAAAAAGGTACCCCCCCCCCTAGACCGACCCTGACCCCCCACAAAAATTTTTGAGTGTCAAAAATTTTTTTTGAGATGTATTTTTTTTATCTCCTTGAAAAGACAGTAGATTGGGTAATTTTGCTCATTGAAGTTTATTTCATGGCATTTGATGTAATGCTTATCATTTAAAGTCATTACGATGTTTTTAAAACAAAGAACTTTTTCCTGACAGATAACTTTTAGCTTCAAGTACAGTTTGCTGGGTGTCATCTTCCTCATCATCAACCATTAGCCTTGGCTTTTTTGACTGTTTCTTTGAGTCATCAGTCCTCATGTGGCCAGCATTAATCCATGCCTTTGTGTAAGGCATAGCATTAAAATTGTCCAAATGCTTAGGACCATTCATCCGAATTCTAATAAGGTTGTCCAATGCTACTGCTGAAAGTCTTGCTCTTCTTTTCCCTCTAATATGGTTCATTACTGAAAACACTCTCTCTGCATCAGCACTGCCAATGGGGAGTGCCAGTAATGCAAGGAGCATGTCCTTGAAATTTTGTCCCACATTTATTTCTGTTGAAGAAAGCACATAAGGCCAGAAGATGTGAGATTGCGAACTTCTGGATGTTAAACACAAACTGTCACCTCCTTTTGTTTCTTTAATTGTGATGAGGTCCTCCAATAGTTCCTTCCATTCTTCAACAATCTGCTCCCTCTTTTCAGAAGGAAATCCCATTTCTTGCGACAAGAAGTTTATTTCTTCTATTCCATACAATGTAGCACTATCCTCATTTAATGGCAGTTCCTTTGGGTCAAGAACGCTTGCTGATTTTATAAATTTTTCAGGGAAGTAAGAAATGAGCTCATTTACAATAGACGTAAGAAAATCATTCCTCACAGAGCGCAAATCAGGAACAGATTCCTGTCTCGATTCCAACCGCAAGTCTTCTCCCTCCCAACTGGCAAAAATATTCTCATCATAAATTTGGTCTTCTGTGCATGGATTGCCAGAAATTTCTGGATCATCCGTGCACTTTGAACCTGAGAGAAACATTATTTCAAATTTTGCTTTGCTTTCCTTCATTTTTTCAAAAGTGCCAATCATTCTGTCCAATGAATCTTTTTGATCAATCAAAAGTCCCCCCTTTTTTTGAAACCTCAAACTTGCTCCTTTCATCTCATCCAACACATCCAAGGTGAAATGGAGAAACATTAGAAACTTTCTTCCACGCAATTTCTTTTCATACCCTGTGGCCTGAGACCTTACAGACTGGGGGAAAGTGTTGTCCTCAGCAATTTCCTTAAGATCAGTAACAAGAATTTTCCATGATTTCTTGATGGAATAAAGAGCACTGTATTCTGAAGCAATCCATCTTATTTCAAATATATAGTTAAGTTCATGGAGAGTCAACGACAAGTCCTCTGCAACTTTTCGGATATGACTTTTCCTCTTGTGACTGTGACCATTGTAGAAAGTATATATCCCATTCAAAAGGCTCTCAAAATGAAAAAAATAGTCAAGTCTTTTGAAAGCTTTCCTTGAAGCTAGCTGAAGCCTATGTGCCATGCAATGCACTGTAATGACATTATTTCTAGCAAACTTTTGCATCATTGCTGCTAAGCCATTTTTTTCCCCATCATGACATTTGCTCCATCAGAGGCAAAACCAACTAAATGATCCTTCATGTATTGAAAGAAATTGTACTTTTCATTTTCTGTAGACCAAGAATTTGTTAATGCTTCAAAGAGTCCCAATGCTGTCTCATCTGATCCAAGAAGAATATTTCTGTAGAAAAAACTGCTGGAGCATTTTTCTCTGTAGTTTGAATAAGAATGGTAAGGTAGTGGTTTTGCCTTGTATCAGTACTAGAATCGACAATAATTGACAAAGGGTTGAAACTTGATGTCAAGTAATCCAGTAGACGATCATGCATTTGAGATGAGATAAAGTCCATCATGACACTTCCTGAAAACCTGGAAAATTGATGCATTCCAAGATTCACTCCATTGAGTTCTTGAAGTGAGACAACTGCTGGGTGATTGCTGAAAGGAACATTCATCATTGTTTCAGCAAACACTGTTCTCATCATCCTATTTGTCACTGTATAAAGTTCTTCATACTTGTCATCTTGAATCTTTTGAGCTTTTTGTAGGGAATTTCCAATTTCATTGACTACTTTTGCTTTGAGAGCACCTACTACTGCCTTATGTGCATATGAGTTTGCATGGGAATGAATTTCGTTATAATTTCCATCCCTGTTGGATCGAAGAACCCCATGCTTTTCTGCCAGAGCTGGTTTGTAATTTTGCCTCAGTTCCATTTTGTCAAAATAATTGTAGCAGAGCCTGCAGCGGTATCTAGAATTGGTGGGGTCTTGATTTTTCGGAAGGTATTCAAACCATACTTTTGTTGACTCTTGAGTAATTGTGGCTAAAGGCAAAATATCTGCTTGGTGTTGCTCAATCTCATTAACCCACTCTTCTTGAAAGTGCTGAGAAGTTTCCCATTCATTCTGCCCAGCAGGCGCAGGGGCAGGAAATGGAAGAGTCGATTCTGCAAATTTTTGAATTTTTTGTGCAGTCCCTGTAATTTCTAAGTCATACCCTGCTGTTGATTTAATTCCAAGATTACTGTTTGGACACACATTTCCCATTTCTTCTTCTATAATATTGGCAACCCTTTTCCTGGACACACCTTGGTAAGTTTGACTAGGTTCTTGACTAGGAAGACATTGAACTTCTTGTGAAAATGTGCCTTTTCCACTTTCAATTACATCTTCTACACTTGTCATATCTTTATCAGGTGTTTGTATGTTTAAAGAATTGACAGCTTCATCCATGTGTTCTTCCAACACAAAGTGTGGCCCACTGCAATTGTTCTCTTTTCCAGGTGTTTGGCTGCCAAGTTTAAATGATCCAGGGAGGAAAGGAGTTGAATATATTGTGCAACGATTTAGAGACAAATCCCCTTTATGCAAGTTGTATTCTCTCAAAATATATCTTTTAAATTCTGGTGTTACAAATTGTGGCCTGAGAGTTTCAAAAATGTTGCAGCGATCAGTTGGAGCTTTGTGGCCATACACAACCATGTCAACAAGGGTCTCAATAAGCCTTGTCATCACAACATTGTTGTTGGCAATGGGTAAATATGGCTTTTGCTTTGTTAAAATGATGTCTTGTGTTGTTGTCCCATCAGGATCATATAGTAAAAGAATTCCATAGGGTACCTTGTTGGCATCTGGAAGGAAATTAAGAAGCCCTCTTGTTTCTCCTGTAAGTTTCTTTGAGCTTTTCACCATTCCATTATCAATTTTGAGGTCCGATACTGAAACATCAAGTCCTCCAAGCACAAAGAGGCCATTGTCTTTTGTTTTGCTGTTCCACAGATTAGCAATTAACTGAAACAAGACATGTAAAGCTTTTGAATACTATTATAGATAAGGTATTGATTTTTTTTTGGTTTTGATTACCTCAATTGTTGGGCCACGAGCTTGCTGATTTCCTCTTAACACAACAAGTCGATATCCTTGAAGGGTTAAACTCTGTTTTTTATGGCTTGAAAGTTCAATGAATTCAGCCTTTTGGGGCCTGGCAGGATCAACAGCATTTATTTCATTAATCACCATTGCTGCAGGATTGGCTGCTTTTATTTTGATGGTACTATTATTAACCTCCTCACTAACCTCAGTTGTTGGGCCATGAGATTGCTGATTTCCTCTGACCTGAACAAGTTTTTTTGGAACATTTGAAAGATTGAAGTAAGGTTTTTTAGGCTTCCAAGTTCAATGAATTCTGCCCTTTCAAGAATGGCAGGATTAATGGCATTTTTTTCATTGATCAACAGTGTTGCAGGATTGGCTGTATTTGCTCCTATGGTATGAGCTGAGGTTTTACAAATTAGATTGCAAATGACAAAGGTAGAGCAGAGGAGAAGAATTGGAATTTTGCACATTTTACAAGCTTAATATGAAGTTGAACTTACCTTATGGTTCAGACTTCAGATATCTACTGAGTTGGCTAAGAAGTAGGTGCTAGATTTGGCCTTCTAAGCAGTCTGTTTTTGGCAAGACTTTCAGGGCTTGTTCTATAAAAGAATTTGCACCAGATGACCTTCCTCTTTCAACAAACTTATCTGTCCTTGGCAAGACTTTCAAAGCTTGTTCTATAAAAGAATTTGCACTAAATGACCTTGCTCTCTCAACAAACATAGCTGCTATGGCAAAGTGCCAGAATGTTTAAAGAAAGAGAGCTAAAGTATTATTAACTTACTGACATTCTCTCTTTGAAAATTGTTATGAAATAAAGAATAAAGAAAGAAAAGACTGTATAGACTTCAAGCATTATTTTGTCAGCGTTTTTTTTTTAGAAAAGGTTTGACAGAAATGTTTTCAGCATTTTTTTAGAAAAATATAATTTGCTCTGCCCCCGAGTACGTGGCCAAGGTGTGCGACTTCTGCCTGAAGTTGTTCGAGGACATGAAGAAGTGCGCCAAGTGCAAGTACGTGCATTACTGCAGTCGCGCCTGCCAGAAGAAGGCGTGGAAGGAGCACAGGGGCGAGTGCGAGAGTCTCAAGACGTTGATTGAGAACAAGACGATTACGACGATTGAGCACGTGGTTTTGCGCATCTTTCTCAAGCTTCAGAGAGGCAATTTTGCGCTCAAAACATCAATTTTTCACTTTTTCATCGAAATGTTCGTCTAATATTGTTCTCTTTAAAGGCGATGATGGCGCCGAGATGATGCCCGATAACTCAATTCGCAGCTACCACGACCTGATGTCCCACGAGGCCGAGATCAGCCGCTGTTTCGCTCACCGCCTCGAGTTCAAGAATGTTCTGGAAACACTCCAAAGTTTGTTCGAGCCGAGCGAGGCGAGCAAGATCATGTTGTTCGAGATCTTCTGCAAGTACAAGGTCAACTCCTTCTGCTTCGTCAACGAGTGCTTCCAGATTTTCGGCTCCGCGCTCTACATCAAGGCGTCCGTCTTCGACCACGCCTGCCGGCCCAATGCCGAGAGATCCATCATCAATGGCAAATGTTGTGTCAAGGCCATAGCAGATGTGGCCAACTTCAATGAGGTCCGTATTGTCAGCTTTTCAAGGAATGTGTGTTTGATTCTCACTTATTTTACATATGTAAATTTGAATTGTAGACGAGATTGAGCTACGTACCTGTGCTCAGATCGACTGAGGAGCGTCGTCAGCGTCTGCAACACGACTTTTTCTTCTTTTGCCAATGCAAAGTCTGCTCGAATCCCACTTTGCGTCAACGCAGAATCGAGGATCTCAAAGTGGGAGGCGCCAAGTGTCCTCAATGCAATTGCGACATTGCTATCAACATCGATATCAAGTGTCCCAGTTGCAACAACGAACTTAGACCCAAGTTCAAGCAGGAGATCGAGATGCTCAAGGTCAAATTGAGAGCGAATAGAGGCGAGCCAAGTGCCCAATTGATAAGAGATGTCCTGGCCAAATTGTCGCTTTTTGATCTTCAAATGGTCGATTTGGTGCATGCTCACATCCCAACTCTCCTGAAAACCAAGGACGGCTTTAAGGCGATGCTGAACATGGTGGACGTGCTGAAGGAGATGATGGTGCCTACACACTCTCTTGTGGGCAATTACTTGAAGGATTTGGCTCGATTCGAGATCAAGTTGGGGTTGACGCAGAATTTGGAGGCTCATTTGATTGAGGCATCGAAGATCTTCAATATCGCCTTGCAAAATGGGGATCCGCGCATCAAGGAGGTGCAAGACTTGATTGTCGCCTCTCACTATAAGAGAATCTTGATCACAAAGAGAGTTGATCTTTTTCAGCATCTTATTAATATTTTTCTTCCTTTCAACTCGTTCTCACATCACTCTCATTTGCTACCTTCATTTCAGTTTGGAGTGTGTTCCAGTTCCGACCTCTAAAGGTTGTGCATGACAAGACTTATTTGATTCAACTTTCTAATTTTTTTTGAAATTGCCCATTCGAAAGCTCAAATTATCTTCCTTCACAAGTATACAGACTGTGTCTGAGTCTTCCTGGCGTCATTGCATTAATTTGCATTTTTCTCAAATAATTCTCTCATTTCGGTCACAACTTCACGAGCACGTAAAACAAGCATTTGACAGCTTCTAGTAAGAGGTTCGCAATTTCAGTTAAAATATGTATTTTTACTCCTTTTTTTCGGGTCATTTTGGATGTCTTGCCTTGTGTTTTGTGTTCCAAGTCTTCTTTGCCCTTTGCTCTGTATTCCATGAAGATTAACTTCTTGAGTTCACTTCATGTCCCAATGGTATTGGCTTATTGACAGTTGAGCATTCAAATAAAACTAGAGCAATCGATGTTAGAACAGCATTTAAAAAATTACTGATAGAGAAGGAAAGAAGCAAAATGAGATTGGAACAAATTCGGGTGAAAGGCTTTCAAGTTTGCTTCAACACCATCTGCATTACACTTATAAAAAACGAACGAAAACGGATAAAAGAATGCCTAAGTGGTGAGTCCATAGGCAAGGAGTTATCCAAAGGTTATCTTACTCAAAGCTTATCAGCAGATCGATCCATATGTTTCTTAAAAATTTCAAAGCTTTTTGAAAGAAACAGTTCTTAAAACTAAAATTTTGATCATTCACAACCACGAATTTTGGAATCTTTTGCCGACTACCTCTCGTAATTAACATAAATAGATACTTTAGAAGTATTGATGTAATTAAAAATCTAGTTGTAGGTCTGAAGTGTGGTTATCCGATTGGTAGACAAATCCATGAATCGATTTATTTATTGGGCTCAAAGATGTCACTCATAAGAAGTTTTTACTTGCAGTTCAAGTTCCTTCTTGTGGTCTTTTGCCACTCTGTCATTTTCTTCAAGTCACGAAGGCGTCCAGTAACTCAGTTAAACTCAAGTTGATGAAATTCTTCATGATCTTGGGGTCAAAGTCATTGATGACAACCTTTCGTTCAGCAATCTCTTTTCTCTCATGTTCAAACATGGCTTCAAACACAGGAGATCTGGCTGCCCTTATGGCACTTGAAGATCTCTTCATTGCACGCTATCTCTTGATTCTGAATAGGAATTGCAGATGCACATCGAAGTCTCCCTCGTTCTTGAGGAAGCTAGCTGAAGCAGACCGCGGTTCAGTTCTTCAGTGACTTTATGACCAAGCAGCGTCAACCCGACAACGAAGCCGACCTCAGCAAGCTCACGACGAACGAGCTCTACACGTTCTTGGCCTTCATCAATTATCATATAACGAGTAAATGTTCGAACCAATTGGTGAAGTTTCGAAAACGATAAACAAGTAAGCAATTAAAAAGCCAATATCGATTGCATTTTTAAAATCCTTTAACATATTTACTCGAGCTTCAATTTACTTGAAAGAAAAAGCAACAGTTAACATAGTATTAAATGTGTAGTAGAGATCTAGCAGTGCCGTTGACTTTTGCACTGATAACCTGTTATTGGACCAATTTGAAGAACGCCAAATGGAGAATATAGGAAGTCATAGTAGGAAATCTGGAGGAGGAATAAAGTGTGTACGACTGAAGCAAAGGCCATGTGTGTAGATTCTCTTGAGACGTTGGTATTCTGGACGATTGGAATTTCTCTGAAGTTGGCCAATCCGTCGACCGATCTCGCTCGCCGCACGTAACTGCTACATCTTCAATCTTTTCAAAGACTACATAGAAAGAATAGGAAAACAATTAGAACTTCTTAATCAAACATGACAACATTATGCATTAGGAAAAGATACGCCTCTCACCTTAATTCTTCTTCTCCATGAAGGCCTCAAGCAACTCCTTCATCAGATCACTGTACTGCTCAACCTCGCTCCAGTCATCAGTCGCTTTGACTTGGTCTTTCGCCTTCACAATCATCTCGAAAGCAGCTCGCTTCAGGGCCTTGGCCTCGTGGAGGAAGGCGACGACGACATACTTGGCAGCATTCTTAATCGTCAGATGGCTGCACATGTGTCTCTCGCACTCGTATGTCAACTTCGGAACGTCGTACTTGTCCGCCACTGCCAGGAGTCGATCTGCAAGCTGCTCAAGGATATCATTGTGGACCTCATCGGTGTAGAGGTACTTGATAAAAGCTTTCATTGTGGCTGAATCCACATCGGCGACGATAACCTTGCCCTCCCTCGCCTCGATGCTCTCACAAGCAAACATGGCCTTAAAAACTGAGGAGCGAGCAGCCAACACAGCCTTGTGACACTTGAATTCCTCGCCACCACACGTGATCTGGACATCCGTGAATGGGCCACCCAACATCTTCGCCATGCCATTGCCAAATGTGGGCATGGTCTTGCCATCAAGGTCGAGGGCGGTGCCGCTGATCTCTTTGGTGCCGAGATAGACTTCAAAGTCGACGTGTATGGCCAAACTGTCGTTGGGAGGAGCCAGTTTCTTGCTCTTGAGAAGGACATCTTTCTTGAAGGCCGTAGGGTAACCCCAACCGGTTCCTTTGGCGATCTTCTGAAACTTGGTGTTGTGCCCTGACCACCATTCGCTGCCATCCCCGGTCTTAACGGTGAGCCAATACTTCACACTGACGTCAAAAAGACTGTCGTTGTTGAGGAAGCAAGCAAACTTGGCGTTGTCCTCGAAATGTCCATTGGGGTAAGCTTGGAGGGAGAACTTGGCCACCTTGTCCTCCTCAAGCCGCAATTCGAAAGTTGGCGAATTGAGCTCAGCACCCACATCCAAGCTCTCGACCACTTTGAGGTAGTCATCGATGACGAAGGTGTAGCTGACCCTTTTCGATTTGGGCACCAGGCGACTCCAGGCCACCAGGTCATAGCGGCCACCCATCGGCTTGGTAGCCGGCTCGTAGTCGGACATCTCTTCTGCAAAGAACAAAGAGTAACGTTGAACATTTGAGCTGATTTGGAAGTCGTTCAGGCGATGAGGCAAATCTGGACGCCATACAAGCCCAAAACATAGAAAGATCAGAGATAATTATTACAATTTATGATCTCGATGTCAGACGTAGTGAATTTCTATGAATGAGCACTAGCATCTGACAAGAGATTGACCAAAGTCGTTATTGCGGCTCTAAAAATTAGCGTCTCTTATCTATCTCAACGGCAACGCGGTCCACGTGGGTCGCGCGTCCGACGTCATCGTCGCGCGCGCGTACTTCAAGCTGCTGGCCAACTTCACACCGTCTTTGTCCTTCTCGATTCAACCTTCCAATCAATCACATTGGCTCACCTAAAAGCAATAAAATCGGTTGACAGTAACAATCAATGCATCAAAAAACGGCAGCCAGGCAGAAGGGGAATTAACTCATTAACAGGGTCCAATGAGCAGCAAGTAAGGGCGCACCTGTGGGTCGAGTTGCAGACGACGTCGAGCTCGAAGTAGTCCAAGTCGACGATGAAGTCGAAGGCGATGACGGCGAGCACCGCGAAGCGGTCGTCGACGCACGACTTGGCGAATTCGAAGCAGCAGAGGTGGCAACAGCTGACGAGGCTAGCGACCGGCTTTGATTCGCGCCAAAGCGCGCGTCCTCGACGCTGATTGGTCACCTGGAGGTCACGTGACCAGGCCACGTGGCCGCGCAACTTTCGGCAAGCGTCACTCACGCAACCTCGATCTGGTGTCTAAATGATGTGGCGCTCACGGGACTAATGTAAATGGGAGCAACTTGCTTCGAGATAATTGATTGAATTTACATTTCAATTTACTAGGAAATGATTTGTTGAGATCTGTCAGTTGTTACTGAAGTATTTTACCTGATATATTGTACTAACAGCTTTTAGGGTTTTAAACGAAGAAATAAAAGCGCATCGAAATGGAAACAAATAAATTCTTTGAAATCACACCACAAGTTTGGCATATCTACTGATAAACCTATTGAGGATCAAGCGGACGCACTTGCAGACGAGCTAATAATGTGCGGCACACGTTTATTTTAACAAAAGAGTTTTACGATGAAATGCAGCTCAAGCAAGTGAAAGAAGTTGCAAAGGCGATTACTGGCGTTGAGCGTGGTTTTTTTTTTTTGAAAATATAAATCTAAAATGCTGAATCCAGACAATTTGAGAACAGGGAAGGCACTGAATGAGTTCGGAGCCGTTGCCTTGCTTGACCTAGTTATCTATCTTTGCTTTTTCTCTTGCGCAGAACTCTAAATGCAGCTTTCTCCAGACTTCGGAGGGGCCCAACGCAAAAGGATAGTGACAATCAGGGAGAGATTTGAGATTACAATAAAAAAGATGAAGATTGTTATAGCCTTCTCGGCTTTTGATTCTTAATACGCCCGCTTGCACCTGAAAGGAAGCGACCGCAATACAGTCCGAACCACCATAGGTTGCCCCATGACGATCTTCTGGAAAAAGAGAGAATTCAGTTCGCTGTCCGCTTAGAAAACTTGAATTTATAGACTAACTTTCAATTCTTCTTGGTCATGAAGAGCTCGAGCAATTCCTTCATGAGGCCACTGTGCTCCTTTACTCTGCCCCAATCTTCTGTAGCCCTCACCTCATCTTTAGCCTCCAGGATGACTTTGAAAGCAGCTCTCTTTAAGTTCTTGGCTTCATGAAGATAGGCCACAATGACAAATTCAGCCACATTGCTGATAGTGAGATTGGCAGACATGTGCTGCTCGCATTTGTGCTTGAGGCCAGGAACGTCGTACTTGTCGGCAACAGCAAGAAGTGATTCTGCACACTCTTGAAGAACTTGCTCCTCTATCTTGTCAGAGTAGACGAATTCCATGAACCTCTTCATTGTCTCGGGGTCGACATCATTCACAACCACCTTGCCCTGGTTTGCCTCTAGACTGTCATGCATAAGCATAGCTTTGAAGACAGGAGATCTGGCTGCCAGAACCACTTTGTGACATCTAAACAACTTGCCTTCGCACTCAATTTCGACGTCTGAAAATGGTCCGTTGAACATTGGGGCCATGTTGGTGGCAAATGATGGAGAGTTGTCTTCCATGGGATTGTTGCTGCCACCAATGACCTTGGTGCCCATGTAGATATTCACGTTGGCGACAACAGTAAGACACCCTACGGGAAGACCAGTCTCACCACTCTCAAAAAGTTCATCCTTATTGAAGGCACAAGGCCATCTCCTACCCATGCGGGGTTGAATCTTATATGAGCCCAAATCTGACCACACTACAAGGCTGCCATGCTCCAGCTTAATTGAAAAAAGGCACTCCACATCCACCTTAAAGTCATTTTCGTTTCGTAGATAAACTGCAACCTCATTTGGTGTATCCTCTCGACCATTAGGGTAAATTGCGATTGAGAACTTGGCCACTTCATCATCTTCCTTGAGGTGAACCTCGAAGATAGAGGACCTGACCTCTGTGCCGACCTCTACGCTGTCCATGAGCTTCTCGAAGTCTTTGATCACAAAGGTGAAGGTGGCACTTTGCCACTTCGGCACGAGGCAGCTCCACCCATCAACTTTGCAGGGTGAAGATGTGGCCTTCAGAGCAGGCTCTCTCCACATCTGTAAGAAAAAATACCAGGTATATGTACTATATATGTATCTTAACAACTCTTTTATAATTTTTTAAAAGTTAAAATGTAAACGCCAACTCGGCTGGTACAAGATTTGGATACCGAATAGCATATAAAAATACAGGAGATTAATGCTCGCATATGCAGTCTGTGTGTTTGATAGTTGAATGACATCACTCGCAATCAATCACTAATTCGACAAACACTTGCGTGAACACATGAGTAGGTTGTAGCGCTTGCAGCATGCGTAGGTAGACAGTAAACTCGATGCTCAAGAGTCCTTTAAAAAGCAAGAGTGGGGTGCGTGGGGAGGTGTCTGCAAATTGCCACACACTTTCATGTCGAATAAGCAGACAGCGGCTTCTCCTTGCCAGTGTCGTTTTCGGCTTTGTTGGCGAGATTCATTCCAGATTCGGACTTCTTTTTTTCCTTAATGGTGCCGAAAAACGCCTTGTTCTACGGGGGTAAGCCAGTGCTCGGATGAGATGGAGTAGGAGGAGATGGTCTAGGATGAGAATGTAATCTGGGGTGCAGCATCCTGAAAATTGCAGCAAATCGAGACACATGAGGGCACATGCGTAGAAATAAACGCATAATTCATCGGATAAATCACCTGTAACGAGCTCGAGGAGTGGATGACGATGCAGCACTTGCCGAAGTCGACGTTGCACTCCTTGCTAAAATCGCTAAAATCGGAGTTGTAGACGTGGAGGTAGTCGAAGGCGGTTATCTTGGACTAGATGGTGCAGTAGAACCTGAAATCGAAGGAGTCGACGAAGCAGTGCTTGCCCAAGTCATTATTGAACTTCGTGCGGTAGCTCCAGACGCTAGAGTCGAAGCAGTGGGCGAAGCATTACTCGCCGAAGTCGACGTTGTCGCAGATGTCGGCGAAGCAGTCCTCGTTGCACTCCAAGCACTCGACGACGCGGCAACACCCGACGCCCCGAGACGCGAATCACTACGCTTGTGTACCTTCAGTAACCGGCATGAACTCGCGCCAAACCGGAGGTCCTCGACGCTGATTGGTTGATTGGCGACCACGTGCTCCGTTTCCTCGCCTCTGATTGGCGAGAGTCGGCATTTAAGAAGTAGAAATGAAAGCTACGGAACTTTCGGTCGATCTGGTTGTCACGCAACCTCAACCTTTACTCTTCCATTGAGTTGCTGACCTTTGGGATGTTTGATCTAGGAACGATTAAAAGCTTCACTAAAATTTACCACTGTTATCAAAAAGTGCAAATTTACGAAAATTTTCGGATTTTCCAGGTGTAAGTGGCTGAGGAGGTATTGGTGGTGGGGTGCCTGTGTGGCAGATGAATCCAAAATTTGAGAAAAATCTCTCTTCAAGGAGGACAAGGTGGCCAAGTTTCAGCTGAAGTTGTAGCCTAACGGTCAGTCCGACAATGTGGACACGTTTAGCTGTTATCTCCAGAGTGAAAGCTCCTTCGATGTCAATGTCAGAGTTGGCTTTGAGGTCAAGAAGAGGGATGGCAGTGACTTTTGGTCGTTCCACAAGGACAAAGATTGGCAGGGGCAACAATTGGGCCTTTGTAGATGATGAGTCCCTGCCATCCTTCCCTGCCCTCAGATATGCTGGGAGGACCCTTCACCCACCTGCACATCGAGTGCAAATTGCTTGCCACAAGGTTGTCGTGGCTGCCAGAGCCCGTGTCTTCAGAGCCATGTTGGAGCAAGACAGCCTCGAGGCCAGCCAAAACAAGGTTGTCATCCAAGATGTGGACAAGCAACATGGTGGTCTCATGGAGGAGCTACTGGAAGCATTTATGGCCAAGAAGGATTAAGGAAAGATTTTTGCACTCCAACTTGTTAGATAATGTGCATAAGGAAAATTGTATTTCTCTTTTGATTAATGTTTCTGAAGCAAACAATATGTCTCTTTGCACTTCACCGGATGCGCATCCAATGAGTCATTCAACGCACCGTGGCGCCCTATTCTCTCAACGAACTCTTTTGGTGTTGAGTGAAGCTCCTCAAGACTTGCTTCCATTCTTGTCGTTTTTAGCAATACTTTTCTCCCGCAAGCCCTTTCTCCTGGCTGCAAGCAGCTTTCCAGTTCAGATCATATATCCTTGTCTCATGTCTTTTTCAATGTCTTTTTCAAAGTTACAATTGAAAGGAAATAGTTGATCTTAGCCAGAAAGTTGTGCAGAAAATCAACCGGGTTTGCTTTAAATTCGCGAGTGTCCTACAAAGTTCCTGGTTGATTGAACAAAAAGCAATAATTGTCACTGCAGTATCCTTGATGTTATTATTTCATCTCGTTTTCAACTGATTTTCCCAAAATCAAATGGGTTTGTTCAAACTTCCTCCTTTTTTTTAGAGCCATAAACATAATTGTCAATGTTGAGTCAATTGAAGGCGTGGCGTCGTAATTGAAGAAAAACACACAATACGCTCATTCAAAATTGCGCTCTTCCTACTTTGGGTGGCCTAAATCTGCAATACTCTAGTTTTTTTAGTATGTCTGTAAATATAAATTGTTGTATATTAAATTGTGCTTGTATTTTGGGCCCCAAATGTCACGTGTATCATTAGTCTTGCCGATCCACATTTTGAGTCGTTTCAAATGCCACCAGCAGCAACACTAATGAGTCAATCACCATCAACAACGCCTTACCACATATTGTACTTCTCATACCCATTATTATCACTTGTTAAAGGCGCAGCAATTATGGGTGTTCCTTGTAACAGAAATAAACAGAAATTGAGCAAAACGCCCTCAAGGAAGCCTGAAGACTAATGACTGTGTCGTGACACACATACATCACTCTGAACGTTCGTCTACCCCTTTTTTTTTTGCAATTTGTGTGCAAAAAAAGTACAAATTGCGAGTATGTACTGCAAATCTTCCTGTAAATTGGCAAAAGGGGCCAAATGTCAAAATTGATGCCCATGCCCCTAATACACATTTGTCTTTTACGGACTGTACCTAAGTTCATGTGGTTGTACTAAGACTTTGCTTGACCTTCATTACTTTGGTATGTGCTTCAGTTCGAACCTTATATTATGACGTAGTAGTGTCACTTCAAAACCCTTGCTCCTATGTATCTCCTTTTAATGCTCCCTAAATAACTTTTATAAGGATTTGTTTGCATTTTGAGCATATAGATTTAGATGAGCACGAAGTTTGATTTATTGCTCCAATTACGTAGCTAGGCATTGTTATTATTAGTAGGTAAAGATTGATTGCGGGACGAAATTGAAGCGAGTCTTATGCGGATGCGGAAGCAGCGCTTCGCCCCGGGCTCCATTCGTGTCTCTGTGAGTAATAATGCCAGCATGACTCGTCTCTGCTCCAGCTGCTAACAATACAAATCAAGTATGAAGAAAGAATGGTAAATCAGACTTGGTTCTCACGACATAATAACAAGGCTACCAGCTCTGTTTGCGGCCTATCAATGACAGCACTTCCGCTCCAATAGCCTCGCTTCTCTGTCTTATTTATTGCTATTGTTACAGTACTACATATTTATGCTGTTTATCGAAGCAGCTAGTGCATTAAGTACTAAGGACTATTGACCAATTGTCGACGCATTTTTGCGTCATTTTATTGTCATGTCTGGGCAAATTGAGGGACCGCAAGCCACTTGATCCTTCATATCACTGGCGGCACTTCCTCGCTCAGATTGACAGTGCGTACATACGCACTTGGTGACGCATTTTTTGCGTCAGCTGTGTGGCGTTGCGATCGCATTGCCGCAACAAACGGGGAAGCCGAAACTTGCTAACCATATTCAAGTACAGTAAATACTAGTTATGACTTATGAATAAAGGACATTGTCGACATTGGCCATGAATAAGTACTGACCAAATAAAAAGAGCTGTTTTAGAGGTCGATTTGCGGATAAATCTCAATCCAATCTGACCACACATTTATGATACATACTAACAAATCTTTCTGAAAAAATATTTTTTTAGCTAAATTCAAAAGGATTGTCCTTCGAGCCGGATTCGAACCAGCGACCTAAGGATATCTGCCGAAATCGCAGCCACTACAGTCCTCCGCTCTACCAACTGAGCTATCGAAGGTACATGACTTTAAGGCCCTTTCAGGCCTTATTGTTCAGGCCTGAAAAAGCCCTGAGGCAAAAACGAAGCCAGTGCGGCCTGATTTTGTTTAGCGAAAGTGGAGCACCAAGGTCGTGTAGTAGTAAAGGGCCTTGAGAGAACTTGTGTACCACGAAATCTCTTTTGTAGTGATTGTAGATTGATCAGTGGTGGCTCGTTGGTCTAGGGGTATGATTCTCGCTTAGGGTGCGAGAGGTCCCGGGTTCAAATCCCGGACG